>CAUYQV010005923.1:0-37491 GCA_963574575.1 Galagoides demidoff
CCCCCTGGGTAGAGTGCCATGGCATCACAGCTCATAGCAACCTCCAACTCCTGGGCTCAAGTGAGTCTCCTGTCTCAGCCTCCCAAGTAGCTGGGACCACAGGCGCCCACCACAACGCCCGGCCATTTTTTGGTTGCAGCCATCATTGTTGTTTGGCAGGCCCGGGCTGGGGATTCGAACCCGCCACCTTAGATGTATGTGGCTGGCACCTTAGCCGATTGAGCCACAGGCACCAAGCCGAGATTAGTGATTTTTAAATAAACAATGCATATATGGCCTGTGTGCCGGCTGCATCCTCAAAGATGTTGTCAGTTTGTGGGGACATCCTCAAAGTTGTTGTCAATATCTCCCTCTTCATACTGTCCTCTGCCAACCTTCTCTTAAGCTGAAGATGAGGCCAACTAGAGAGAAGTTTACGGGCTGTGTTCTCACCACCACGTGAGAAGTGAATGCTTATGTCCACCAAAAAGCTTAAATAGGAAGTTCAAATCAGCTTTACTCAGTGACCCATTTCAGACCTCCAAAACTATATGATAATACATTGGTATTTTCTTAAGTCTCTAAGTTTGTAGTAATTTGCTACCACAGCAATAGGAAACTAATACATATATTCTGGTTCCAAGTCCCTTATGATATACAAGATTTTAAAATATTTTCTCCCATTCTGTGTGTTCCATTTATACTTCTTTAATGGCATCTTTGAAGCATAAACATTTATAATTTTGATGAAATCCAATTTAACTATCTTTCTTTTATTTCTACTTTCAATATAGTATCTATGAAGCTATTGCCTAATCCATGGCTACAAATATTTACTCGTTTTTATGATTTCTTCTAAGAGTTTTATTTATAGTTTTAGTCCTTATGGTTAGGTCTATAACCCATTTTGAGTTAACTTTTGTATATCATGTGAGGCAGGGGTTCAGCTTCATTCTGTTGTATATGGATACCCAGATATCTCAGCACCATTTCCTGAAAAGACTATTCTTTCCTCCATTGAATTTTTTTGAGCTTTTGCACCCTGTATTTGAGTACCAGAAATGCATTTGTGATGTATGAGGTCAGCTTCCATCCTACAGTTACTTATCTCATCTTATCTAAGGGGCTTTAGAGTCCTAATAAATGCCCAGGTGTTTTGTAAAGAGGACAGAGTACACTGTTTATTGGGTTTCAGGCTCTTTGCAAATGTTGCATTTTCATCTTATTTCCTCTGTACAAAACCTCTATGAGATAATATTATAATTCTTGTTAAACAGGTAAAGAATCAGAGAAATAGAGTGATTTGCCAAAGATCACATATCTTGGTGAATGGGGCTATACTCCCTCGTGCCAATGCCAAAAATAGTGATTTGAAGTCTGAGTAATCTTCACCAAAGATTCGTTGTAAACCAACAGTGAAAGAATTCTACTTTGTCACTGTGAACATTAGTTTGGTATATAGGTTAGTGTTTGCTGTTGAAAACAGCAACTACTTACTGAGCTCAAAATTCTGTGGGTTTGTAGTTGTGGGATTGGGTGGAGGTTCTTCTGCTTTCAGCTGGGCTCACGTGTACAGCTGTAGTTGACTTCTGTGTTGGTGGAGGCTGACTGGTCTAGGGGCTATGATGGCTGTGTCTGCTTTGTGTAGTCCTCTAAGTCAGCTGGCTAGAATGGGCTTGAGTGGCAGCCCAGCAGGGCTCGGAGAAACAGTAAGGAAGGGCACTCATGGCCTTAGCTTGGCTCCTGTGTTCCATCCCTTCTACTACATTCTATTGGTCAAAGTGAGTCACAGGCTAGTTCAGATTCAGGAGTTGGGGGAAAACTCTCCTTTTTAATGGGAGGAATTTCAAAGTCACATTGTGAAGGGGTGCGGGTATAGGAAGGGAAAATCTATGACCATTTTTACAAATGCTGACCACCCTGGGCCACTGTACAGAACACACAGCTATGAGTGAGAAAAGGGACAGATGTTTCTTCAGCCATGAGACATAATATTTTCTGGTTTTCATAGGTCCTTTGTCTGCTGCTCTGGTTTCCAGCAGTGGTGGACTCTGTGGGGTCCTCTGCCCTCTGCCCTTGCACTAGATGGCTGTGTCTGTGAGCTATGTGACTGTTCTGTCAGGTATGCTTCATGAAAGCTCTCAGAGGCTTGCTCTTGCTGAAGAGCCTCCTGCTTTTCCTGGTTGGCTATCAGGGCTGGAGCTTGTTGGCAAGTCTTTAGTCATTTATATCTAATCCTTGCACTGAGTAATGGATTTAGTTTCACTTTTATTGTTCCTCTGTGGTAGTCTGTCTCCCCAGTGGATGGGGCAGAAGCTACTACAGGTCTGTGACCATTTATGGGCAGAGCCAGAGACCTGCTGTGCTCATTTTAGGACATGGCAGGGCTGGAAGTATAGGTTACATCCTGCTCTGTGACCTTAGCTTTACACTGTTCTAGCCTGTAGTAACTGCCTGCCAAAGTGTCATTGCTGTCTTCTTTGTAAATTATATAATAAGACTCTCTTGCCATCAGCAGTTTTTCCCTCTACTGGATCATTGCCATCAATATACAAACATGTTATTATTGCTCTGAACTTAAAACATTTATTTTCTCTTGATTCCATGCCCTGCTCCACCTGTTATTCCATTTCTCTACCCCTCATTAGAGATGAACTCTTAAAAAAGATGTATATTCACTATCCGCAACAAATTTCCATTCCCCCTTAAAACTTCTCTCGTCAGGACCACTCCTCCCTTTTTAAAAAAAATTTTATTTCTTATATTCATTGAATGTAATGTATTCATTCAATGTATACAATACATACAATTCAATGTATTGTATACATTAATGCAATCATGGGGTACAGTGTGCTGTTTTCATATACATTTTGAAATACTCTCATCAAACTGGTTAACATAACCTTCATGTCATTTTCTCGTTATTGAGTTAAAATGTTCATACTCTGCTTTTAGAAAGATTCACTTGTACCCTTCAAAGATAAACCATAGAGGTGACCCCACCAATCACCCTCCCTCCCCCCATTAACCCCCCTTACCTCCCACTCCCACCCTCTTCCCATATTTTTTTTTAATTGAATGGTAACTATGTACATTAATGCACTTCTGGGGTATAGTGTGGGGTTTTCACACACAATCTGAAACACTTCCATCAAACTGGTTAACATAGCCTTCATTTCATTTTCTTAGTTATTATTTTAAAACATTCACATTCTACTCTTAGAAAGATTCACTTGTACCCTTGTAAGATAAACCTCAGAAGTGATCCCTCCAATACCCCTCCCTCCACCCATTCCCCCCTCCCATTGTCCTTTCTATATTGTGTGTTTGTTTGTACTTTAAAAACTTTGCCTTCAAAAAAAAAATGTTCTGATATTTAATGCAGCTGTATAGCAACAAACATTTAAATGTATTGCCTGGCACTGTGAAGTCAATTAGGGACTCCTAAAAGCATGGCTACCTAAGAAACTAACACACAAACACCTAATGAGCCCTTTTTCCTCCAAGATTCTATTCACCTATTATATAGACCTCAGAAAACCAAGTGGTAGGTAGGCTACCCTGGATAGCACAATTAATTAGTCACTAAGAACAGAGTTATGGCATATGATTTGTCAATTTTTCATCTTTGCAAATGTCTTTATTGCCTTTAAGCAATTTTTTTCAAGATCTTTTTCTTCCTTTTGAAAACACAAGTTCAGTACTTCACTTGTGTAGGATGTAGGTTGCAGATGCCCTTTCTTTATCATGAAACAGAATATGCTTCTTCTATTTTGTACCCTTAAGAGCTTTGTGAGGTTTTTCATTTTCCTTAATGGTGAGATACTTCATGATGTGAAGATACTTGCAAGCACAGATCTCAATAGGAAAGAATCACTTATGCTGTGAAAAATACAACACAGAAGAGAAAGGATTGTATCAACATTGTACAAGTGTGTTTTCATTCTGGCCTTTGGGGACCATCATCTAAGCCCTACTCCTTCCCTTTACTTTTCCAACCTAATACCCCACTGCTCCTAAATAGGAATTCCCTACCAAAGCCAGGAAGAGTGTATGTAAATGCTACACAACCATACTAAACATGTGTACACTACATGCACTACCCTAAACATGTTGGTGCTATGACAACCTTACTAAACAAGTACACATGACATGTGTCACACTAAACATGTAGGTACTATGTGCACCATATTGAACGTGCATATACTACATGAACCACACTAAATATGTAGGTGCTATGAGCACTACACTAAACATATAAACATTACATGTAAAACAGTTATATAAACACCACACCAAACATGTAGGTACTATGAACACCTTACTAAACATGTACACATTTACATGCACCGCACTAAACATGTACATGACACAAGCCATGCTCTTTCACCACACCTGGCCTGCACCATCCCAGATGATTATGACTACTTCCTCTTTCCCTATCATCTCAGGGATGATTTTAACTTAGCCAGTTCAGTTGTATTCCTCTTAGACAGATGTATTTCTTTAAGCATAGCTAACAGCCACAAGTGAATTATAGTGCTTGTATCATTTTGGTTTACAAGATTTTCATTAATATGATGAACTGATAGGTCTAATCTTTTCTCTAAAATAGGTATTAAGCCCATAAAATAATATATTACATGATTATATACATATAAAACAAATATCTGGTAATAACCTATTACTGTGTATTTTTAAAATGGCATCCCTGCTAAAGCTTGGTTTTAAGTGAATGAATAGAACTAGAAACTGATTTAAAATCCATAAATTTTCTCAGTTAATACCTGAATCTAACAGCAGTTTTTAGTTACTGATTATCCCTTAGCTTCCAAGACCAAATATTCTATTACATAGTCAGTTATATGTTACTTATCGATGGGGATGCTTTCTGAGAAATGCGGCATTAGGCTATTTTATCACTAGATACAGAGAGAGTGCACTCATAGAAACCTAGATAGTACAGCCTACTACATACCCAGGTTATGTGGTATAGCCTATTGCTCCTGGGCTGCAAACCTATATAGCTCATAACTACAATGAATACAGTACACATTCATAACACAGTGATAACTGTGTATCAACCCATGCCTAAACATGGAAGAGGTACAATGAAAAATACATTATCATAATTTGTGAGACCACTATTCTATATGTGGTCCATTATTGATCAAAATGTCATTATACTGTGCCTATTATAATTATAGTCATCAATGAAGGTTTTGGAACCAGGATTAATGAACATATACTTGGCCAGTATTGTTTGTCCTATTTAAAGTCATAATTCCACCTATTTTGGTCTGACTTTTTGACACTGTCCTAACCAAACTCCTTAACCACACACTGTATAGGATGTAATATCTCTGAATTAAAACAAATTAAAATTGTGTCTTAACAATTTCACAAATTCTCACTTAAGGTCATTGCTATGGTTTGAATGTCTCCTCTAAACCTCATGTTGAAAATGAATTGCCATTGTGACAATATTAAGAGATGGGACCTTTAAAAGATGATTAACTCATGAGGCCTCTGCACTTATGAATGGATTAATACTATTATTGCAGGAGTGGGCTTCTGACACAGGGTATGTTTGTCCCCCACTTTGCTGTTTATCTCGTGTGCTCCTTTGCTCTTCCTCTGTGTTATAACAGGGTATAGCAAGAATGCCCTCTTTAGATGCAGCCCCTCAATCTCTGGCTTCTCAGCCACTAGAACTGCAATTCAAATTACTCAGACTGTGATATCCTATTGTAGCAGGAGAAAATGAATTAAATCAGAAAACTAGTACTGAGAAGTGAGACTATCCCTATAACAAATACCTAAAAATGTGGAAGCAGCTTTGGAAATAGGTAATGAATAGAGACTGGGAGAATTTGAAGGCTCAGATTAGAAAAAGACTGTTGGCTCAGCAACTATGGCTCAAGCGGCTAAAGTGCCAGCCATATACACCAGAGCTGGCAGGTTTGAATCCAGCCCAGGCCTGCCAAACAACAATGACAACTACAACCAAAAAATAGCCAGGTGTTGTGGCGGGTGCCTGTAGTCCCAGCTACTTGGGAGGCTGAGACAAGAGAATTGCTTAAGCCCAGGAGTTGGAGGTTGCTATGAGCTGTGATGCCACAGCACTCTATCCAGGGTGACAGCTTGAGGCTCTGTCTCAAAAAATAAATAAATAAATAAATAGACTGTATTGCAGTGAATGAAGCATTTAGGGTGATTCTGGTGAGAGATTAGAAGAAGAGAAGAATCACAGGGAAACCCTGAGTCTTCTTAGAGTTTAACTACATTGTTGGGGGAAATATGAATGAGAAAGGCCAGTGTGACAAGGTCTCAGATGGAAATGAGAAGCAATGTATTAGAAACTAAAGTCTATTCTAGTTATTAAGTATCGAAGACCTTGGTGGAATTGTTCATGTTCATGTTCAAGGACTTTATAAAGTGTAGAATGTAAAGGAAATTAATTAGTATATCTGGCAGAAGAAATATCTAAGCAGCAAGGCATTGAGGCCACTGCATGGCTACCTTTAACCACATATAGTGAGATATGAGAGAAAAGGAATGTCTTAAAAATATAATTTATGGGGCAGTGCCTGTGGCTCAGCGAGTAGGGTGCTGGCCCCATATACCGGAGGCTGGTGGGTTTGAACCTGGCACCAGCCAAACTGCAACAACAACAAAAAAAATGTAATTTGTGGTTCAGTGCCCATAGCTCAGTGAGTGGGATGCCGTCCACATATACCAAGGCTGGCGGGTTTGAGCACAGCCCAGGCCTGCTAAACAACAATGGCAACTGCAACCAAAAAATAGCTGGGCATTCTGGCGGGTGCCTGCAGTCCCAGCTATTGGGGAGGCTGAGGCGAGAGAATTGCTTAAGCCCAAGAGTTTGAGGTTAATTGCTGAAGCCCAAGAGTTTGAAGTTGCTGTGAGCTATGACACTCTACTGAGAGCACCAGAGTGAGACTCTGTCTCAAACAAACAAACAAAACCCTGTAATTTAGATCATAAATAAAAGAAAAGCAGAATGGAAAAGTTTCAAAACTTCACAGCCTGGGCATGTGAAGAGTAAAAAAGCATCGTAAAAAGGGCAAACCAAAGGTGTAGTCAAGCCACTATTTGCTAAAGAGAGTGCCATAGAGAGAAAAGCCAGGTGCTTTTTTAATAAAGTCATTGAGTGAAGAGCCTACAGGCATTCTAAAGATCTTAGATTCTTAGAGGCTATCTCTAACCAGAAGCCCAGAGCTGTCAGGGCAGAGTGGTTTCAGAGGATTGGTCCAGGGCACCTTCCAAAGGCTCACTGCCCAGAGTTAACTCAGGTCTCTATTCTCAATATTCCATTGCAGTACTGGTGAGTCCAACTGCAGTCTGTCTACTCTGGAGGGTGCAAGCAGTAGGCTTTGGTGGGTCCACATGGTGTTAAGTCTCCAGGTTTGCAGAATGTAAGAGCTGTGAGAACATAGCTACTTCTACCTAGATTACAAAGGATGTCATGAATAACCAAGGGGCTCATGGAGAAACAACCTGCAAGAATGGAGCTGACACAAAGTCCATGCTCAAGTAATGCCTAGTGGGGCTTGGAAGCAGGACTGTACCCAACACCCAGAACTCCAGGGTTACCTGTGCAACACTAGCATGGATAATCGTAGGCGTGAGATTCCAAGTCCTGAGGGCTCAGGCCTTGGACTCCCTCCACAGTGTGCCTAGGAAGCTGGACCTGCAGTCAAAGGAGATCATTTTATAGTTTTAAGAGTTAATATTGTTTCCACTGTTAGGCTTTGGGCTTACTTGAGAACAGGAATGTCTATCCTATGCCTGCCCCACCATTGTATTCTGGAAGTAGATAACTTGTTTTGATTTCACAGGCTCACAGCTGGAGGGAATTGGCCCCAGGATGAATCATAGCTCACAACCTGAGCCAAATAAATTTCATTTCTTTATAAATTAGCCAGTTTGTGGTATTCTGTTATAGCAGCAGAAAATGGACTAAGACGGCCATTAATAACCCATTTCATTTCTCTAAATCTTGGGGCGTTAGTCAATGTCAGATTTTTATTTACCCAGGGTGCACCAATGTCTTTGAAAAATTATACTAGATCAAAGGCTACATTAGCAATTCTTCCAGATGGATGACCAGACAGTTGACCAGCAGAAATTATGGGTTACATGCTGGATTTGTACCACCCTGCTCACATTACCAGGTACACATGCTTTGTCTCCATGCCACCCTCCTCAGCACACCCCACTGCCAGCTTCCTAGCTCACTCGAAAACAGGAATATGCTGATCAAGTCTTGTGGTCTTGGAATCATTTGATCCCAACATCCTAGGAGATCACCCACCTTACCCAGACCCTTCAAGTTCTTCATTTTTTTTTCTTTTCTGCTTTAGAATGAGTACCAATAACATAATCATTATTGAAGGTAGTTTTTAAAAAATGTTTTATGTTTTGAATGAGGAAGAACAATTGCGGAGAAAATAGTTGGTTTTTTTTTTTTTTAAACTGGATGAACCTGAGAAAAAAATCACCTAAACCATCTGAATCTCATCTTGAGAAACTTGAAAATAAGAAAAGAGAGTTATTTGCCTGTAGCAAATGAAGGATTAATTCTCTGAAGGACTACAGTTATTATGAAGAGCAGATCTTGTGGAAAATGATGAGAGATGTAGATGCTTTAAAGATGGCTCCTGATTTTCATTTAAGCCTGATGTTTCTTTAGGCCTACACATGTAGGCTTAAGATTATTTTCATGCCTAAATTAATACTTATTTAAAAACTTTAAATTTATTCTCCTCAGAGATTATTTCCTCCAATTTAGCCTGTTTAGGCACGGTAAGTCATGATTGCATTGTGTTCTTTTCGTTTTCGTTTTGTTTTTGGTTTTGATTGGGATTTTTTTTTTTAAACAAAGAAACTTTAAAAACTTGGGCCTCTATCTGAAAGAACAATATAAATGATTGCACCCTTTGCTAAGATGCATATGGTGGTATGATTTTAAATTTTAGATTCTCTATTGATGTCGAAGTTTGAGAACATTTTTGCTTCTGGGCCCCATGGTAGGATGGTATTCCATCTGTTATCTACTCTACCCGGAAAGAAATGAAATATATTTAACAAGAATCAAACTAATGAAAAACAGGATTTTGGTGTTGCTGGAATATGTAGAAAAAGGTGGAGTCTAAGAAAATATTTCTCCCGCCAAGACAGTATTGAAGAAACTCGTTATTTTCCATCTGTTTATTCCTTATTCCCAGTGTGAACTAAAAGCAAAGTTTCAAAACCTTTTCTCCACTGCAAGAAAATGTATTTCAGAAAAACCCTATGTAGAAAATGAAGCAATTAAGAACGATCTGGCTGTGAGGATCTGCCCCCAGCTTGACTTAATGTGGCAACTTCACCAGTAGGTATTGAGACTGGAGTGAGAGAGTTAGGCTGCCCTGCTCAACCACTGTGCAGTGGGACTTGACATCTTAATAAACAAACGAACAAACAGGTTGTCATGAAATATCCTTTGTAATTATGGATACGAGAAACTTTATGAGATGCAAACGAGTGTTAAGTGGCTCAGCAAAGCAAACCCTGAGCAGTTGGTGTGCTTTGAAATGAGGACAGTTTGGAAAAATTTAATCTACCGAAAGACCATCACCATTTGTTTCAAAGATTTGACATTTTTTAATATTTCTTCAGTTCCTTAGTTTGGAAAATGCAAAGAGGTTTAAATTTGTTCTTATGTAAGCAGCGTGTATATACTACTTTCTAATATTAAGGCAAAGTTAAAAATTTTGTGAGCAAAACAAGTGTTCAGAAAGCTTAATTTTCAGACTCAGTGGCTAGTATATGCTTAGTTCTAAGCTACATACTATTAAAAAATAACATTATATATGTATCCCTATCTATACTTTCTGGAGAGCAAAATTTTGGAAATCATATCTTGTGAAACACTTTTTTAAAAGCACTAGATAGCATGTATTAAAGTCCCAAATTGATTTTGATCAAGTGCTAAACTGTGATATAGACCAATAAATAGGGATAGTTGGGAATGGGAATATTTCTGTTGTCAAAAAAGATAAAGGTAAGTAACATGGGCAATTTTCAAACATTTATGGCCCAGAAAATGTGTAGAATTTTGGCAGCTAAAGACCATTAAAGCAGAGATAGATGGTTCACAGCAGAGAAGAGCTATCAATGAATTCATGAATTATATCCCTGATTATCTTTTTGAAAGCATATATGTATCATTGATTTGTCAATGGTGTGGTCAATTAATTAGTTAATATCCTTCAGTGATTTGTAAATAGTAGACTTTCCATTTCTTGATATTATATATTATTCTAGTTGTTGCCCTAGTTAATTTAAGTATCTGTTTTTCTTATTCAGGGCTGATGGCATCTATAGATGATGTGAGATAATATTTCTCCATACTAGTTTGCTTTATACTCACAGCAAAAGTAGTTATGTGATTTGTAGAATCCAGTGCAAAATAAGTACAAGGTCCTCTTGCTCAAAATTATGAGGAATTTCAAGATGATGACAGCAGAGCACTAAAACCAAGCATGAAACTGGGTGTGACTGTGTACATTTCACACCCATAATGCTAGTCCTGCCAATGAGGACAGTCAATGGGTGCAAATTAACTCTGTTTAAGGCAAAACCCTTAAATCCAGACACAATCTACAAATGAGTTTATCATAGATGAGCAACTGGTTATTGGTCATTAATCATGATATACATGGGCAAATATACATATTTGTACAATATCTGGTATTACCTCTGCACAAACACATATGTAATTAAAATATGTAAAATAGCATTCCTAAAACTTCTGACATGATAGCCTTTGACAAATTAACTAGAAAAGCTTCCAGTGCCACAATCCATAAATCCCATTATACATCATTCAGCAAATACTCTCTCTCTTATCCACGCCAAATACTGTTCGTGACATAAAGACACAGCAGAGAACAAAATAAATAGGACACCTGCTCTGTTGAATTTCTGAAATTTTCACTAATTTGCTCAGTCTTTAGTTTGTATTTTGGCTTTATTTTTTAAACTCCTGGCTTCCTGGCTTTATTAAGACCAGAAGGAAAAGTATCAAAATTTAGCTATTCTTGTCACTACTTAGAACTAAGTAAACCAGGACTCTTTGGAAAGGCATGTGCTAAAAGTCTGTCCTTGAGAAATTGTCAACCTAAGAATACTTCCCATTGAGGCCAAAAGGCTCATCCGCTTACAGCAGTTCATGAGACTAGGAGACAGCTCCTCACATTTGGTCAGAGAATTACTATCCTAATCCTGAGTGACATGGGATTGCCCTGAAAGTTAACAGCATCCATCTTACAAAAATCAACAACCCTTGCTTTTTGACCTTCCAAAGAATGTGCTGCCCTAGTCTGGCCTTTCTGTGCCACATTCCACTTCAGAACCCCAGCTCAAATGTTCTCAAGGACTGACCAGAGATTTCTCCTCCTTTCTCTGGGCTGGTACAACTTGACCGCTGCCTGACATCAAGGTCAACTGGAGACTGGGAACAGTTATGTAACTGCGTTGTAAATTGAATTAGGGCTGTGCATGAGCCCAGACCAAATAACCAGGGCAGCTCCAGGCAAGAGCAGTAACACGTCCCCCAGAGACAGTATTGGAGGAATGGCTTCCTGGCGAAAGGAAATAACGTATCACAGGGGTGGGGGAACAAAGCCATCTTTCCCCAGTCCCCTCAGAGATGGGCATTCTGCTGCCCAGACACATGGGGAGTGAGGAAGAGACTGAGTACAGAGGGACCTGGTATCATCACAGCAGACAGGCATTGAGAAAACGACAGCATACTTAGCACACACAAAGAAAATGAGAAAAAAATATTTGTAATATCAGAACAGACTCCACTCATGGAACAGAAATAACAAGGCTTACTCACAGAGAAGAAAAATGCCTCTGGCAGTGTGGCCTGTGGACTGTGGTATGAGCAAGAGACATGCGGCCATCCTCCTTCTACCAGTGACCGGTTGCTCTAGAGAGAATACATGCAACAAATCTCAAAGGCCAGGGCTGAAACATCTTTTAACGCCTCTGATGACCCAGCACTTTTTCCCCCAGAGCCATGAAAGAAAAAGGGAAGCATAGTGAATTTTGGTTATGGCCAAATGAATAAAACTTGAGTTAACTTTTAAAAAGAAAAAAAGGCACTAGGAGGGTGACATGACCTTGATCTATGCTAACATGACCATCTTCAGAAGAAGATGAGGGGAGGTGGGATAATGAAAGCCAAGAGCTTGGACCGTGTAGTTACACTGATAGGACCAAACCACAGCTCCACCTCTTAGCAAGAGCTTGATATGAGGCCACGTTCTTAAACCCCTCACAAATTCCAGCTTCTTCATCCATAAGAAGTAGCAAGATTAGATGGGTTGATAGTAGTAAAAGTACGTAGCACAGTACTTGGCAAATAGTAAGTGATTGATCAATATTAATGGATATTGTTGAGTGTTGTGCCATTCACCATGTGAGGCCCTGGATATGTTGGTAACTAGCTGCTACTCTCATGGCTCTTATGAGAAATAGGGAAACAGGTAAATAAGATAAATACAGATTGTGACAGTGCTATGGAGAAAAGAAACAGGACAATGCAATAGAGAGAAAATGTCTCCTCAGGAGGTGATAGGCTGAGACTTGAGCCATCAGCAAGGGGAGAGGGTACCCAGAAGAGGAAAAGCAAGTGAATGTACTAGTTCTCATAAGCCAGCACACATATGTATGATTATTAGATTAAATTATCAAATTTTGAGAGTTGAAGTCTATTTAATTCATCCAAGTGTCAAATAATATTTGCTGAGTGAATGGATTTATTTCACACTCTACATTGTGTTTACAAATCCCTGTTATTTTCCTTTTTGACCTTTTCAAATAGCACATGAGAAGGGAAGACAAATGAGTATTATGATCCTTATTTAATAGAAAAATGAAATTTTCCACAGAGAGATTAAGAGACATGTTAAAAATCTCACTATTAGGAAATGGCAGAGCCAGAATTGAATCCAATTTTTCTGCTGCAAGATTCTCTGTTTTTTCCCACAGGGTTCAGATACTTTCTATCTTCCCAGTGGAAATGACTACCACAATTAATATACACCATTTAAAAAGATTTACATTTTATTCTTCACTCATTTTTCTGCTCTTTTTCAAAACGTAACAAGGCACTGACCCCTAGACATCAAATAACGAGAAGAGCACAGCATGAGAAACAGGAAGATTTGGGTTTTCCTGCAGTGTCTTCACAGTGTTGAAAACAAGGCATAGAATTGGGCGGCGCCTGGGGCTCAAAGGAGTAGGGCACCAGCCCCATATGCCAGAGGTGGCAGGTTCAAACCTAGCCCAGGCCAAAAACTGAAAAAAAAAAAAAAAGCATAAGGTAGAGGACTTTACATTGTCTCCTCATTGTTTGGGGACCTAATAAAACAGTCTCCTTCTTTAGATGCCTGACATGCTGAGCAGGTTGGTGATGGGCTCTCCAGAGGTAAAGTGTACTCCAAGAAAGAAATGCCACTCACAGAACACATTTTCTCTTTCATAAACTCATCCATCCCTAAACAATTTAATTGAATCGATAATCATTCCTTACATTTCCTCACTGTTTCCATGTCATGGTTAATTTTATATGTCAAATTGACTAGGCTACAGGGTGCCCAGATAGTTGATATTCTGGGTGTATCTGTAATGGTGTTTTGGATGCAATTAACATTTGAGTGGATAGACCAGATAAAGCAGATTGCCTTCCCAAATGTGAATGGGACTCATTTAATCCATTGGAGGACTAAAGAGAAAAAAAGGGATGAACATTTCTCTATCTCTTCCCTTCTCTCTTTCTTTCTCTCTCTCCCTTTCTACCTGACTGTCTGTCAACTGGACATAGGTTTTCTTCTGCCTTTGGACTCAGACTTAAACTTATACCATTGGCTCTTCTGGTTCTCAGATCCTCAGACTCTGACTGGAACAGTACCATAGGTTCTCTTGAGTCTCCAGTTTTCCAGCTGTAGAGCTTGGAACATTTTGGCCTTCATAATCATGGGAGCCAGTTCCTTAAAATAACATACATGTTTTCCCCAGTCTTTAGTCCCCTCCCAGCCCTAGACAGAAAACCTTCTACAAGCTCCAGGATGCTCCATGAATGCCCTGACTAGACAGTACAAATTTCAACTCTGAAGCAATGTAAAAAATGCTGCAAAGACACGTTCAATGTTGCACTCCCACCTGAGGCCTTTTCTTTTTTCAAATTTTCAAGAGAGGCTGAGTGCACACTTAAAGCCTGATTGGGCAACAGTTTTCCTCTTTATCTATAGGATCCTGCCAGCACTTTAACCAATAAGAAGGCAGGTCACTTCTGAGTTTGCATGGTGGATTTAGAGGGGAGTAGAAGAAAGGAAAGAACGGCTGAGTCTTACAGGGTGGGAAATAATTTTAAGAATGCTTATGCAGCTTTTTAAAAGAATATCCATTTGACTGGATTTCTTTCTTGCTGAGAAAAGAGGCAATTGCAGTATATAAAATAAATCTGATTAAAACTCTTTCTCTGTTCCTGTCAAGGTAATAGATGCAGACCCCAGGAACAGAGCACATTTAGATTCCTAGCGTGTGCAAATGATTGTTTATGTGACATCTGGTGCCAAGACCTACAGAAGGCTCCTGTACTGCCCTGTAAAAGCACGGAGAATGGAAAGTTTTTCCTTAGACATAAAAGTGTATTTTATTTCTTATTCTCTTTCACAGTGGTAGCTATTACTTTGTAATTTTGCTGGCATGTTGTTGGCAGCCAAAAAAGACAGAAATAATATTCCTTGCCTACAATGCACAGTTGTGGTTGATTTTGTTTACCTTAAGTCACCTCATATAATAAATGTGGCAGCAGCAAGACATTATGCATATAGATCTAAGCTAGAACAAGAACCTTAAGTGAGTCCCTAATCGGAAAGGCAGAGCAAGTTCAAACCCTTTCTATTCCTTTATCCTAGCAAGGTTTCTGGAACACAGCAAATAGCAAAGAAATGAATCTAGTTTTGGTAATTATCACTGACATCTCTTCTTGTCAGCCTCCAATGGAGTGAACAGCCTCTTTCAGGCCAGCCAAGGACCATTTTCCACAATCTTATCTGCTTCTCGTTACCCAACAGTGGGAGAACGTTGAGTCACAGACACAGGCCCAGGTGTTGGTCCTGAGCTAACCAAGTATGCAGAGAATGGATGCAGTCACAGGAATCTGGGACGGGTTGGGGGGGGGTCTCCATGAGCCAGGAGCTGTCAGGTAAATGGTTTAGCCAAAACATAAAGTTAGAACTCCAGGAAGACTCACAGAGGTCAGGGTATTTCCAGATGCCAGTTGTCAAGAGAAGTGGCAGTCTTGAGACTAGAAGGCATAAAGGAGGCCAAAAGACATGGTGGTTCAGGTTCTAAAGATCTGAGCAGGTAGTCACAAGTCAGGGGGTCTGTGGTAGCCATTAGAGTACCATGAAGGCCACGTGATCAGGGTGTGGCTTCTATACCAAATGATAAAAGACTGTCATGTGCTTCTTGTCTTAAGCAAAGAAGCAATATCCATGTGTGGCTTTCCCAGAAACTTCCAATGCACACATGCAACTTCAATCACTGATAAGGGAGAGATAATGGCATTGGGTGGGGAAATACATTCCTGAAAGTGTAACCCACTAATTCATGCCTTCTTTACTTAAAGCATGGGGAACTAAGTTACAGAGAAGCTTAGATACTGAAACACTCCAACTTGCACTGAATGTGGCCATTTTTATAGGGAAGAAAATCAAGACCCAGATAAATGCTCTGACTTACCATCAGAAGCCAAGCCAGGAGCAGAATGTAACCCACTGACTAGTCTGTCATTTGCCGCTGTTTGAGATGCAGAGCCAGCCAGATGGGCCCTGTTAACTCAGGCTCCTCTAGTGTCTGTGTCCAGAGGCAGACGCCCCTGCATTCTACAGGCTTCAGGCTCGTCTGTGACGGGCTGGTTTTCCCCTTGCTCTGTTAGGTGGGAGGTTAGGGTGGGAGCTCTCAGCATCACCACTGCTCATTCCTATGCATCCAGGCCCCCTGTAAGGTGCTCATAGACCTGGTGTGAAGCCCGCCACAGAGACCCTGTGAGTTGTGCTCAAGACAGTTGAGCTTCAGATGTCCCAGGACTAGAGAGAGTGTTAGAAAGTAGCCCAGACATAGCATGTACTGGCTGAATGCCAGACAAAAATAACAGATAGAGTTTCTTTATCCTCTGTGTAGTAATTATGATATTGCAAGATAAGCAGTCATAGCAGCTAGAGAGATTTAGAGGGACTATATGGGTAACACTGAGTGATGAAACAACAGTGATGATGAGGAGGAGGATAATGATAAGAGCAGGGCACAAAGTGTACCCTTACCATCTTGCACAGTACCTGGCCCTGCACAGATGCATAATAATATGATGAATAATTAATATTATGAAACCGAATGAACTGAATTGAGGCCCATGACCTATAACATATAATCGTGACCCATGACCATGCCAGGGATGGTGTGAGATAGATGGGAATCTCCTTTCACTGGGTGAGGATTAGCACAGACTTGAGAAACACTGTGGTTTGGCACCCAGCCATTCTTACCTTGTTCATTTTTTAAAGCAGGCAGTTTTTGCCTCATTGATTTTCACTGCTCATCAAGTTCCATTAGCCTATTCATTAGTGATGGCTTCACTCCCTTCCCACGTCGTCTCCGGAGTGACGCTTCTTTGTGTTAATGCTGCACTTAGCACTGGCCATGATCTCTGCGTATCAGTAGGATGTGGTCTCACTAGCAAGGTCTGCTGCTGGCAAGTAGCCTCTTCTGTATCACATGGGTACCTGCAGGAAGGAGAGAGTGATTTGAATTACAAAGGACAGCAGGTTGTCACACTGGTATTATAGTTCCTCTGTATGTAGGGGGTGTGTGTCATTTTTTCTCTCTCTCTCACACACCCTTACAAATTTACTGTTTTCAATATGAACACATTGTCCTAACCGGAACCTGTTCTTGCTCCTAAATCATTTCCTCCCTGGAACCACACTCCACCATCACCCAAACTAGACATTCAGACTCATCTCTGACTCTGCTCCACAGTTACTCATGTCTGATCAGGAAAGTTCGACTGCTTCCTCAGGCACAGCTTCTGAGGCCACCCCTTACCTTCTGGTCTATCCCTATTTTCTCCAGTCAAGATACCTACTGTCTTTCACCTGGATTTTCTGGGCTCTAGACATTTGCATCTTTCCAATTCCTCCTCCAAAGGGGAAAGAGAGTTTGCAGAGTAGCTGTGCAAAGGATGAGGGAAGGCGGACTGGGGCATGAGAGAGAGTAAAGAGGAACAGCTAACATTGACTGAGAGCATTTATTGAACGCTCAATCTATGCCAGGCACTGATTTATTAACATATACATTTATCTTAATTCTCATGAAGACTTGAAGGGAGATACCATAGTAACGTCCATTTTATGGAGAAGCAACCTGAAGCTAAGAAATTATGTGTATGAGATCACATAGCTGGGAAGCGGCAGACCTGGGCCCCAAACCCGAGTTTGTCTCTTAGGCCCGTGCCATTCCATCATGGTATTCTACCGTTCCAGTTGCTCTAGAACAGAGTCATCACCTGGGTTTGTTAAAGCATAGATTATGGGGTCCTGCCTTCAGAGTTTCTGATTCACAGGTCTGGGATGAGGCCTGAGAATTTTCCACACTGCTTGTCTGATCTCTCCCAGGTAATGCTGCTGACCCAGGGCCCCCAGGTGGTGAGCCTTTGCTCTAGAATCAGGGGTGTCCAACCTGTGGCCTTGAGCCGCATGCTGATTTTGTGAGTCCCTTTTTTGTTTATTTGATTTGTGGTGTCGCATATGACAAAAAGTATGCACAGACTTTTTTCCTGCTAATCAGCTTTCATTAGTACTTGTGTATGTGATGTGTGGCCCCAAACAACTCTTATTCTTCCAATATCTAGTAGAAAAAGAAAAAGAAAGAAAAGAAAAGGCTGGCCACAGGGCACCTTCTTAGGTGCAGCACAAGTACTCGAAACCTCAGACTTCGTGTCAGACTGGCTTGAGTCCCGCATCTGCCACTCAACAGCTCTGTGTCTGGAGGCCACATCATTCAAGCTCACTAAGCCTCAGTGAGATAGATTCTAATCTTGCAGGGATGTTTGAAAACTGGGAATCACGTACATAATATGAAACTCTGAGCTCTGTGACTGGCCTAGGTTAGAACTCAGGAAATGTTAGTGCTTCTAACTTTACAAGTGCCTAAAGTGTAGTTTTGGGTTATTTTTAAAACTTCTGTTTAACTTTCATCTCTTTTGTTTATTTCTACCTTTTTCGTTGCCTCTCTAACTGCCTCAAATACTTCACGCGTGAGATTTCTTACATTTGGAACTTTGTTCTCTGATCTTTGCACAGCTTCCTACTCTCACCACTCAAGTTTCAGCCGAAATGTGCAGCTCAGAGGGGCTTTGTGCCTACATCAGGGAGGTCCTTGCCTCCCCCGTCATCCCCAGCACTTTCTCATTGTTGGTTCAGTGTGTACATTTTTGAGTACAAATTCAACCTCTAGAATAGAAGTCCTAGGCTTTCTATTTCTTCTACAAACAGTTTTAAGTTTGGGTTTTAAAGAAAATTGCCCATTTTTCTCTGCTTTTCAAATGTATTGGCATAAACAAATCCATTTGACAACATGATTATCTTCTTATTGTCTATACCATCAATCAGTGTTGCACTTTTCCACGTTCTATTATTCTTTATATCTTCTCTCTTCTGTTTGTTGACCATTCTTCTCAAGCTTTTTCTATTTAATTAGCCCTCAAATAACCTACTTTCTGGTGTGTTTGAACCTCTCTATTATATATTTGTTTTCATTTATTTCTATGGTTTCTTTCATTTATTCCTTCCTTTTTTCTCTCTTGCTCCCCCTAACTTTTTAAGTTAAAAACTTAGATTTTCAATTATTGGTAGTTTTCAGTTTCTTTTATGAACATTTATCAATTTCTTTTATGAACATTTAAGACGGCTACTGTCCCTTGAATACTGCAAATCTCACTCATGTGCTTGTTCCCTAGGTGTCTTTCAGTATATTTGAGCTATTTGAGCAACCAAGTGGGCCTCGGTTCAGACTCAACAGAGGATTTTCCTTGGCTTTGGCCAGGTGCCCAGGCACTGCCACATTGGGACTGCGGTGTTAATTTCTCAGTTTAGGGTTTCTCAGCTCATGCAGGTGGTATAAACTTAAACCTCAAACCCACACAAGGGTAGGGCTGTGGTGGCGAATTCTCAAGAGAGGCCATTTTTTTCTTCTTCCTGGACTTAAAACCAAAACAGAAAATTCTCTCATCATCTCCTTTTGGCAGCGGGTAGGTTTCCCAGCCTACCCTTTTGCGCAGGAATGGCCCTGAATTGTCACGCTTCTCCCTGGACAGGCACATGCCTCCTCCTCTCTTGCTGCCTTCACAATGCCACAGTGGTAGACGGCCTCAGGGAGGCTTAGTGCTCAGTATCACTCCGAACAGTTGCTTAATTTTTATTTTTGATTTTTCAGGATTTTCCTTACTTTCTTTATAGGTTGGCTATGTGTTGCCAAAAGAACTCTATTCTTTCTAACCTGTGTGTTGGGATTAAAAAAGGGGCTAATTAAAGACCATTTAATCTACCATATTACTAGACATGGAAGTGGCTCTAGTCACTCTTTTTAGCACATTATTGTCTTTTATCTTCTCCAAGCACTCAGCAATAACTGAATTTATCTTATTTATTTATGTGTTTATTTTCTGTTTCTTATCTCCCAGTTAAATGAAAATAGATTGATGATAGCGACTCTCATTGTTTTCCACTGGTATATCTTCAGGATCTAGAACAGTGGTTGGCTTAAAATAAGACTCATTCAAAATTTGTTGATTGCTTGACAAATAAACTATGGAGTAATCATATCTGGACTATATCCTATGCAAGCATTAGAAATAAGTATCTATAAAGAACTCTGAGGTATTAACATAGAAAATCAGACTATTAAATAGCATGTGTAATATCATCTCCATTATTAAACACATATGTGCTTATGTGTTCTTAAACATGTATGTGTGTGTATTTAAACTTGTCTGCAAGTATATGCAAAAAATTTAACTGCTTATCTCTGGTTAGGGGGATTTTCCATAATTTTTCTTCCATCCTAATACTTTACACTGAACACAGATGCCTATATTCTTATAATCAAAGGAGTAAAATCTCATCTTTTAAAGGTCTGGGATATTTGCCATCTTAATTTCAAGGTGCATGTTACAGATGATGCTTCATTTTTGCCTTTCTTCCTAAGGACTCAGTCATAAGTTATACAGATTTGTTTTTCCTTTTCTCGAAAATAAAAATAATACATTTTCAGGTTTCATTCCTACACAGTGAAAGATTTTTTTTTTTAACAGCATTAGTTTCTTTTAATTCATCACTGCATACACTAGGATTATGTAAGAATCCATGGAAGCTCAACCTAAATCTGTTCTAGATTTGATGCTTCTTACCAACTTTAGATTTGTTACGCTGTTTTATAAGAAGAAAGGATACCACAATATATTCCACCCTGGCCTGCGGAGAGAAAATGGATGTTACAGATCCTTTTGTTCTTCTACTATTGCAGTTTCTGTCTGTCTGAACTTTGACTTTCCTTTTTTATGTTGGGCATTACCTATCTTTGTTTTAAAAATAGTCATCAAGACTGTTAATTAATCTTCTTTCTTCTCAGCTGCCTTCCATTTATATCAATGAGGAAATAGGGAGGTGGGTCTACAGAGGTGAGCAAGTGTTAGCTCCTGACCCTGAATCCCACGCAGTAAGAATATGATGTCATGTGTGTTATGTGAGAAGCATTTTTGAAATTCAGAGAAAGTGTTTGTTGTTAGATGAATTGAAAATGTTGAAGACAAAGCAATCACCCACCCACTGCTTACTCTTTAGCCTTACCCATCACTCTTGCCACTTTGGCTCTAGCAAAACTCTCAGTTTTCCACAAACATCAGGCCATATATTACACTGTTATATACTGTACCCTCAACCCACACTTTCCCTTGTTTAGTTCTCCAGACAAATTCCTACTTGTCCTTCACAATTTGGGTCAGGCATCAACTCCCTCAGGGAATACTTCCCCACTCCCCATCTGCAGGCAGGATTGTTCTATGCATCTCTCATCTGTTCAGTCGGCACCTTGTGAGCTCCTATAACATGCCAATCACAGTGCCAGGTCTAGAGAGACAACAGTGAAAACAAAGGCTCCACATCCTATCCAAGAAAGTAACCTTCCTTCAAGTTCCCTTCATCTCTTTTCAGAGTATGGTCCTGATTTCTTCTCTCCATACTTGAAGGAGAAGCAGCACTAACGCATCAACCCAGTGGACAACGGGTCTACCATGCCCACCTCTACCTGACTTTGGATGGACAAACTTGATACTTGCTTGGAACTCTGACTCCCA
Source organism: Galagoides demidoff (assembly GCA_963574575.1). Lineage (NCBI taxonomy): Eukaryota > Metazoa > Chordata > Mammalia > Primates > Galagidae > Galagoides > Galagoides demidoff. The sequence continues at coordinate 21,473 of CAUYQV010005923.1, forward strand.
TATATTTCCCATATGTATTTGGAACCAGGATGTGTATTTGAGAGTATAGCAGTTGACTCTAAGCTACCTAGTATTTCTCAGTCATAACTGGCACGTTAAATAAATACCTTTTTATGAATGAAGTCTTCTAAATTCTAAAGGCCATTTCACTGAACTCAATAGACCTTGTCTGTATGGAGGGAGAGATCCACTGTAGGTCTGAAGGTGACAGGACTTGGTGAGAGTGATGTGTCCAGATTGCTTCCTGGGTTGTTGTTTGCATAGCCAAATGGGTAGTGTCATCTAAGACATGGACACTAAAATAAGACTTCTTTAATTAGGAGTGTTTGGGTGTTGGGGTCCCTAAGTTTAGGTTTATTCTTATTAAACATGAAATTTATCTCTGGGAATTATGAAGAGGAAGTCAATTAGGCAGATATATATGAGCTTAAGCACTTGGCCTGGAGATTCAAAATTGTGTATCATTTGCAAGTGGGGATAACCAACTTGCCTGGGTGATATCTGAGAAGAAAGCATTGAAGGAGATAGGAGATTCTAGTACTCAGGATAGAGAAATCCCAATATTTAATGGCACAGAAGTAGATAATAAGCCTTCAAAGGAGATGGTAAAGAAGTATTCCAAGATGTAGGAGAAAAGCCAGTAGAATATTAGATCCCAGAAGCCAAAGGAAGAGAATGTCTCAAAGAGTGTGTGGTCAAATTCAAAAGCTACTGAAAAGTCAGATAAGAAATAAAAAATACTCATTGGATCTAACAACAAGTAGGTCACCAATGACCATAGCAAAAAAAAAAAAAAAAAAGATGTTTCTAGTGTTCATATTAGAGTGGATTGGAGAGTAAGTGGGAGGTGAGACAATGAAGCCAGTGAAACCAGAGGACTCTTTCTAGTACTTTGGCTATGAAAGGGAATGAGCTAGGGAAGAAATGAATAGAGATGAATAATCTAGTAAGAGAACCTTTATGGGTTTTTTAGTTTGTTTGTTTGTTTTTACTTTTGTAATGTGAGAGACTCTAGAATGTGTCTAAAAAACCGTCCAATATTTTGAAAAGAGATCACCAGGTTACTTTAGTTCAGTGCTAGGCTACAGGCTTTACCATAATTTACAACTCTGTAGTGGCAGAAGTTAAAATGGTGATTTTAATCCAGGAGAGACATACATAATTTCAATCCAGAGCAAAGGGATTACCAGTATAAGCCAGGCTAATGACAGTGTCTAATCCAGGAATCTTATCCTAACATTTCCTTGCTGAGTTAACTATACATTACATGTAACATTTTAAGTGTGCTCTTTGGACTAGTTTTAATGTTTTACCAGCCCCTCCATTAATTAATGAGTTAAGTAAAATCATTGTCATGTGCCTATTTTATATTTGCCTTGAAATTAAGATTTTTACCTTTTAAAAAAATTATCCTTGAACAATTATCAAACCAATTTAAAGAGAAAAGTTGAGAGCAGATCAAGCACCAGCTTCATGAAGATGAAAGGAATGTATTTGGGAAAATGTAGGTTGCAGAGCAATGTAGATGAGGAAGATGTAGACACAAATAAGCTGAGAAAAATCTCAGGAGAGACATGAGATTTCCAAACACAAAACTATAATCATTTTGAGTTTAAGTCTGAGACATATAGAAGTTGCATTATGAGTTCATTAAGAAATTCTGGGATCTAAAAGTAGACCTGCCATTTTTCAAAAAATAAATAAATAAATAAATAAATAAATAAATAAATAAATAAATTCTGGTCAATATTTCTTTTAGCTGAATAATATAAAAAAAAAAGAAATGGAGATTCAGAAAGCAAAAGCTGAGTATTATAAAGGGTCATCACATTCATTTGTGAATGGAACTACAATTGCAATAGATTGGTTTAACGGAGAGTGTTTTTAAATTCTCAGATGAATATATTTACTTATGGACAGAACTCAACAAACTTTATGGGAGTATCTCACTAATTTTGGAGCCTTACCACCTCTTGATGGCTGCTCCCCCGGCTCTCATGTGGGCCATGTTCTGCACAGCCCAGGATGAAGTGGTCATTGTGAAAAATACAGCAGATGTGCTTAAAGGCAGCAGCAGCACATAATACCCCAAGCTCCCAAAATAAGTTTGCTCACATAACATATAAAACCCTCCCGATCACTCCCCAAGGTTCTCTTGGCAGAACAGCCCAGGCCCACTAAGAGGAAAGATTCCATTTTCCAAGATAAGGAGCTCCACCCACTAACATACTTGTCACACTTGCAATAACTCTTTCTAAACTTCCATCAGGAAGGTCTTTTTGGCCCCTTTTGTTGCCCAGAAATGGTAGTTGTGGGAATCAAATTGGTTCCTCAGAAACAAAATGTTAATCAGCGGTAACCTTCTGGCTCACCTGTTTTCCCACCCAGTGTCTGGTTATCTTGTGAACAGCTGATTCTAAGAAGTCATCATGATGATGCTTATTTGAGGAGTAGGTTGTATTCAGAGTTGCCCACCTCTTGTGGTGATTTCATATTATAAATTCATTTGGGGCAGGTATCTCATTGTTCACAAATTTTTCTTAGGGAGGTGCTCTTTCAAACAGAAAAGAAAATTAATATTTCTTGAGAAGAAGAAGAATAATGATGATGAAAACAAGAAGACACAAAAGTGTGTGGGGAATGTCTGCTCCAGCCCAGGTTGGGAAGACTGCTCATAATTGCGGCTAGTGACATGACACGGTTATGGAAACAGCAACAGATACTACTGATGGGTTTTGGCATAGCCAGCACTAGAAGACAGGCTCTTTGTAACTAAATTTCTATTCATTAAAAGGACTGGTTAGCATAGACATGTGGTTACAATGTCTGCCTCATTAAAAAAAAAGAGAGAGAGAGAGAGATGGCATACTTACTGGCTTTTCTCTTTTTCTGCATAAAATCCATATGTTTTTACCATATTTTACCACTTGTTTTTATTATTTGCAATAAACATGGCCAAACTGTTGCAAGTCTTGCTACACAGCGCTAAGGAGAAAACCCTTGGTGAACACCTTTTGCTGCAGCCAAAACCACATGCCCATTAGCTGGCACCTGCAGAGCAGTTACAGGGAGGAAGAAATACATTAGTGCCCAATGTTTGCAAAACCGGAGGCAGGAAATGGGGAGCCCAGACATCTTTATGTATTGCAGAATAAATGGCTCATCATTGGTCCATCATCTTTTTCCTGGCAGAGCGTCAATCTGCTTCCATTCCTGGGGTAGAGCAGGGAGGTGAGGGATCCCACAGAAGGATGGTATATGGAGATTGTGTGAAGGCTCATTTCCACCCCTGTCCCAGAGCCCCCTTGGTAATAAGAGCAATAAGAAGCATCTGTGAACATGTATGCCAGTTTCAGAGCTAAATACCCCCTGTGCACTAGCTAATCCAATCCTTCCAGCACTCTGTAACCTCCAGCAGGGCAGCAGCTCTGTACAGCTTGGTGTTTCTAAACCGGACACCTGCACTACCAGAGCAGGTCCATTCCTAACAGCCATTGTTACCCAGGAGACATTGACAGTCATAGTGTAAACATGCTTCCTCTTCTGGAGGGTCAATTATATCGAAGGACAGGGAGAAGAAATGGTATTTTTTATGGAAATAAGCAGATCCAGTTAAGTCTTACCTTCTCATCATCAATAGCTTTTATTTATTTCTCTCTCTCTCTCTTTTTTAAATTAAATCATAAAGAGGTAGATCATGTATACATTAATGCATTTATGGGGTACAATATGCTGATTTAATATACAATTTGGAATGCTTACATTGTACTGGTTAATATAATCCTCACCTCATTTACTTAATTATTATGTTAAGATATTTATACTCAATACTTAATAGATCTGACATGTACCCTTACAATATGCACCATAGGTGTGATCCCACCATTAACCCTCCCTCCATCGGACCTCCCCCCTCCCCTTCTATTCCCCCCTGACCCTGGGCCATAGTTGTGATCAATTCTTCATATTAAAGTGTGAGTGATTGTAAATTGGTTTCATAATAGTACTGGGTACAGTGGACACTTTCTCCTCAATTCTTGAGATACTTTACTAAGTAGGATATGTTCCAGCTCCATCCATATAAACATAAAAGAGGTAAAGTCTCCATCTTTTTAAAGGCTGCATAATATTCCATGGTATACATACACCACAATTTATTAATCCATTCATGGGTTAATGGGCCCTTGGGCTTCTTCCATGCCTTGGCTATTATGAATTGGGCTTCAATAAACAACCTGGTGCAAATATGTTTGTTATAAAGTGATTTTTGGTCTTTTGGATAGACTCCTAGTAGAGAAATTGCAGGATTGAATGGCAGGTCTACTTTTAGATCCCTGAATGTTCTCCATACTTCTTTCCAAAAGGGATGTAGTACCTTATATTCCCACCAGTAGTGCAGAAGTGTTCCCTTTTCTCCACGTCCATGCCAACATCTGTAGTTTTGTTATGTGAGCCACTCTTACTGGAGTTAGATGATATCTCAAAGTGGTTTTGAAAAAAAAAAAAGTGGTTTTGATTTGCATTTCTCTGATGATTAAAGATGATGAGCATTTTTTCATGTGTCTATAGACCGTGCATCTATCTTCTTCAGAGAAACTTCTGTTCAAGTCCCTTGCCCACAATGAAATGGGATTACTTGTTCTTTTCTTATTAATAAGTTTGAATTCTCTGTGGATTCTGGTTATCAAACCTTTGTCAGAAACATAACCTGCAAATATCCTCTCCCATTGTGAGGGCTGTCTGCTTGCTTTACTTACTGTGTTCTTGGCAGTGCAGAAGCTTTTTAGTTAGATCAGATCCCGGTAATGTATTTTTGGTGTTGCTTCAATTGCACAGGGAGGTCCTCCTCATAAAGTATTCTCCCAGGCCAATTTCTTCAAATGTTTCTCCTGCACTCTCTCCAAGAATCTTTATAGTTTCACGTCTTAAGTTTAAATCTTTTATCCAGTGAGAGTCAATTTTTGTTAATGGTGAAAGGTGTGGGTTCAGTTTCAGTCTTCTACAAGTCACCAGCTGGTTCTCCGAGAACCATTTGTTACATGGGGAATCTTTCCCAATTTATATTTTTGATGGGCTTGTCAAAGATCAAATGATGATACGTGTCTGGGTTTATCTCCTGGTTCTCAATTCTGTTCCATACATCTACCTCTCTATTTTTGTGCCAGTATTATGCTATTTTGATCACTATAGATTTATAGTATAGATTGAAATCTGGTAGTGTGATTCCTCCTGATTTGTTTTTATTTCTGAGTATTGTCTTGGCTATGTGAGGGTTTTAGAAACTGTCACTTTGAAAAAAAACATTTAACAAAACCAGTCTTACCACAGGCTAACTGATACGAACAAGAGTTAAGTTCTATGGCATATTTCCAGTCACAAAAGCATGACCAAAGTTCTAAATAAAAACCAAAACTAATATTAAATATTGAAATAAATGTGAGCTACACTATATTTTAAAAATATTAATAAAAAAGTGAGATAATTATTTATCTACTAGCTCAGAGAGTAAGGAAAATGCCTAGTGGAGTCGTAGTCATGCACCACCCTCCAGATCTTGGCGTAGTAGGGTCACTGGCTCTGAGAATGCAACCTCAGCCTAGATAATCTGTAGGCATTTCACACTAACTCATAAGGGCAGCTGTGAAGGCAGCTGTGAAGGCAGCACCCAGCAAAGCCATGAATTAGGATTTCCTGAGGCCTTGGGAGACCACCCCTAGTACCACTGTGCCCAAGATGAAAGGGTAGGGAGACAAAGAGATCATTCTGTAACTTGTGGTATAATGTCCATTCTTGCTGAGTATCAGATTTGTTTGAGACTTTCATGCTTTTCTCTTGGCCTATTTCTCCCATTCTTAAAGGGAAGAATGGGAGTATTTACCAAATGTCTGTTCTACCATTATATCTTGGAAGTACATACAGTAGAACCTCCATAGTTTGCCACCTCCTTAAACTAACCTACTTTTCATAGACCAACATGCACCAGATATACTCAATGGATGACTGACCTCTGTATATTGATCACCTCTATAAGCTGTATCTTAACCATTATGACTGTGACACACAATATTAATTTACTCTCTATAATCTAACCAGCTGAGTCCACTCTACACCAAGTGGTAGAAGGTGTGGGCTTTTCCCCTTAGTTGTATTATTTTCTTCTTAAGAATAAGTGTTTTTCTTAATATTTTATTACTGCCATGTGTGGGATTAGGCCTAACAGTCCTATTGTTTATCACATGTTGCAGAAGACTTTTTCAACATGAAGGACTGGTCTAAATTGTAGGTTTATCCAACAATTACCAGAAAATTTTATGGTTAATTGAGAAAATTTTATGGTTAATATGATGGCCCAAAGGAAAGAACACAAAGAGCTGACATTAAAGGAAAAAGTTGATCTTTTACATTTTTTGGAAAGCAGCAGCTGAAGAACTGACGCAGAACATTTCAGTGTCATCAAGACCACAGTTAGCAAAATCCAAAAATGTAAACATGAATACTGGAGAAATATGGGGAGGAAAGCAGAGACTTACAGTGGAAAAGGTGAAAATTTCCCTCAGTGACATCAACGAAAACACACTCAGCTGGTTCGAACAAATGAGGGCAGGTAATACCCAAATCTTCTGGCTGATGATCTAAGAAGTTGCTAAAAAAAATACACACAGGAATTGGGGTGACGGATTTCCAAGCATTAAATGGTTGGCTCCAAAAATTTAAACTGTGACATGATATCTCCCAGAAAGTGCAATGAATCCAGTGAAGTTCTTAGTAGAAGCTATGGAAGAGTTCATCAAAAACTTCCCAACTTCACCAGAGACTTCAAAGATCTTTTATGCTAAGAAGTACAGACTCTTTCTCAAGGTGAAGACTGACAAGACTGCAGGGGTCTTCAAACTTTTAAAACGGGACCAGTTCACTGTCCCTCAGACCATTGGAGGGCCATACTGTAGGTCTTGGGACGAGTTGACTGCTAAGCAGGACAGGCAGCGGTAGCAAAAAAAACCCGGCACGCCAGATAAATGTCCTCGGTGGGTCATAGTTTGAGGAAGCTTGGACAAGAGCCTCATCATAAAGGGTGACAAATCTAAGAGCATAAAACTTTCCAAAGAATGTTTCATAGTTCTTTGTGTTATCTCAGCCAGAGAGAAACTAAAACCCTTGGTGATTGGTAAATGGGCAAAGCCATGTACATTCAAGAAACCAAAGACCAAAGACCTCCCTATAACTTGGAGATCAAATAAACACACATGGATGACTGGTGCTCTATTTGATGAGTGGGTAAGAAATGAAGAAGAAATGGTCTATTCTACAGACAGTAAACAACTATCTTGGCCATTAGCAAGTGAACCATTTTACAAATATGACTCTGAATTTTCTGCCTCCAAACATGACCTCAAAAATCCAACTTTTGACCAAGGCATAAGCAAAATACAAAATATTTCAAATACACTACCAAGCCCAGCTCCTGAAGTGGGTCATTACTAAAACACAAACCTATGATCCACCTGTGGAAGCAATTTCATCATCTGTATAAATTAATGCTTAAGATGCTGTCCTCCTGATCAGTTCTGCTTGGAATAAAGCTCTACCAGAAGCAATACAGAAGTGTTTTAGAAAAGCTAGATTTCTTGGGTAACAACCCAAGAGCATGTTTTGTCCCCACCAAACAGTCCATCTTACATGGCAGAATTTGAAGGATTAGATTTTGAAGGTTTTGTTACAATGGATGATGAGGTGGCAACCTGTAATAAACCTGACCTGGAAACAATTTTCCAAGTGATCCTGACCTAAGTGCAGACCAGTTTAAAAGTGCATGAAACAGCTGATGAAGTGGAAGATGCAAGTGAGGATGACACAGAAATTGTGGAGATTCCAAAAGGAGAGGATGTCAGGCATCTGATAATGCAGTTGAAGTCATTTTCTGTGGAAAAATACCCAGGTATGCTGAGTGGTATACCTAGCATAGAGTGCTTTCTCCACTTACATTTGTAATAAGAAAAAGAAACAGACCAAGACTGACTCATTTTTTCAGAAAGAATGATTACACCACAGGAAAACAATAAAGTATTGATTTTGTATGATACTGTGTGATAATTTTGTATGATATTCTTTAATAAAAGCTATACAAGAAAGTCAAGTACATGTATGTTTCAGTACAGTAGGCCTGGTTCCTTGTGTTGACCACCTCCATATGTTAACCAGTTTGTTATAGTCCCTTGGATGGTCAACTTACAGAGGTGCTACTGTAATTTATTTTTTATTTTATAAGCTCATAGTTGGAAGAAGTGTGCCTTAGTGTAGGAAAAGGTTATAACTCTTGCATTGTAGGGAGAGAATGATTTGAGAGTGAAGATGAGTTTGGGGGGACCAGGAGCATAATGCTATGTTTGGATGTTTATTCCCTCCAAATTTCATGGTGAAGTTTGATCCCTGGTGTTGGAGGTGGGACCCAATTGGAGGTGTTTGGGTATTAGAGGCAGATCCCTCATGAATAGATTAATGCCCTCCCTTGGGGAAGAGTGATTTCTCACACTATTTGTTCCATGGTTGTTAAATAGAGGCTGACATCCTCCTTCCTTGCTTCCTCTCTCCCCATATTACCTCTGCACATGCCAGTTTCTGCTTCTCTTTAATTCTACCAAGAAAGGAAATATCCTGAAGCTCTCACTAGTTAGAGATGCTCATCCCTCACATCTTGTACAATCTGCAGAGTCGTGAACCAAATAAACCTCTTTTTTTTTTTTTTGGCAGATTACCTAGCTTTAGGTATTCCTTGATAGCAACCCAAACAAACTAAGATGCCTGGTTATTCCAGCTTAGGGTATCAGTTGGTCAGAGCCTATCCCATCAGCTCAGGTTGCTAGGCAGGTGCCAGCCCTGGACAAGACACCACCCCATCACAGGGCGTACTTACCCACCCACGTTCACATTCACTCAGACTGGGACAGTTTCTATACACTGACTCACCTAATCTGTACAATTTGGGATATGAGGGGTAACAAGAGTACACTGAGAAAACCCATGTGGACATGAGAACAGTGTGCACATTGTGCACAGTGGCCCCAGCTGGGAGTCAATGTTTTTCTTATTAGTGTGATAATGAAACAATAGCACTGAGTGAAAGGATTTTATCTGAGGACCTGTCACATGTTATGGAATTAATTGTAACACTGTCATTCATTTGTAAGGTAAATTACAAGACTTTAAAAATTAGCGTACACATTATTCTTAGTAAAGCATCTCAAGAATGGAGAAATAAGAATCCTATGTACTCAATTCTAATATGAGGACATTTAAGGTCCTAGTACACAGTGGGGGTGGGGAATGGGGACAGCTGAGAAAGGGAAGGAGGGAGGGGGTGGGGGGTCAAGGGGTGTGGTATGCTTTTGGGGGGCAGGACACAAGTATAAGAGAATCCTTATCTAACAAAAACAATCAAGGTAACCTGGTTCTGTGTACCCTCAATGAATCCCCAATAATAAAAAAGAAAAAATTAGCATTTGCATTGAACAGTTATTTTCCACAACACCCACAAATCCCACATCACCTCCCACCCTTGACTGACACCAGTAGCAGGGTTCGAATTCCCTCTTTTATCCTTAGAATTCCTTCAATACTAAAGTGTGAGAAGAACTAATTTAGTGAGATAAGCATAACCTTTGGAAGCTGAATTCAAAGTTCATATCCTATCACTACTAATCTGCTAACAGTATAATTATAAGCAAGTTACTACTTAGCCTCCCTGAGTCTCAATGTCCTTATCTGTAAAATGGGAATGGCATTGCTAACTGAGAGCTGTTGGGAAAATTAAGCAAGTGCAAAATGTCCAGCATGTAAGTCATAGTCAACACAGTTTTCTACCCATTAAGCTACCCTGCAATCTGTCACCTTGAATTAGTATGTGATGCTGGATTCAACTCTCCCAGCATCACGAAGGCTCACACTTGCCAGTGATGCTTCTTGAACCTTTGTTTATATGACCCTTGACAAGACTCAGTTAATGGACCTTGCTCAACTAGTGTGAGTTTCAGGCTCTCTCTGTTTCCTCTCTCACCTCTGTCCCTGCCGAGCTGTTCTCCCTCGAGGGCCAGCATCACTCCTGCCTACGAGACTGGTGTACTGCACAGTACATGCAAAGCTCATGTCTAGTCACTGGAAACCCTAAGGCAAAGGGCATCTGAGGGGCCTGAGTGGGAACCCAGGGAGATATAAGGCTGCAAGAGAATTGGGGTTTCCTTAGGAAGGAGACTTCATCATCTGAGTGCTAATTTGTAATGTGCACAACTTAGGCAAAAGAAGGGACTCGTGGATCTCAGAATTGCCACCCTTATTGGAGGCTATCTGGCAGATTGCTCACTTTCACTTTGTAGAATCTTCCATTTCTGACTCAGGGTAGAGAAATCCATTTGATAGTGACAGATTTAGAAAGGGGATTTTCAAACAAGGGCCCAAGCCTCATCAGCGGGTGCCTTTGCAAAATTGCATCCCTGGTGTGAGCTCTCTTTAGGCTGACAGAAGTGGCAAAGGGAACAAGCGGTCCAGGGGGGTCCCAGGCTTTGCTGTCTCACAGCTGATAGCTCATTGCTGGGAATCCCAGGAGCAGGAGATGGCTGGTTGAGGTGGTATTGCTGGCGTTACAGAGTTGGCGAGGTTTTTTTTTTCCTTTAACTACAGATTTTATTGTGATAATGGAATATTACAGGAACAAAAGAGAAAGGCATGTGCCCCTGGACAGTCACTCACCAGCATTGTCACATACGGCATTTGGGACATTAGGAAGGCATTTTCTCCTGGCTCAGTAACAGCCAGCTTTCCAGGTGGGGCCTGGCTAAAGTTTCTCAGCCAGCACCTCTCTGACCTGGTGAGAAAGCAAGTAATAATTTAGATCTCTTTGTTTCTTCAACCACCATCAAGCTGATGCGCCCCTCATCTGACTGCCCCTTCTTTGCATTTTGTACTTTTCCCTGGAGGAGCCCTTTGGACCGGACTGCAACAATCGGGCCCAGTTGAGTTGCCCTCAACTGACCAGACGTTAAACAGAAAATCATCCTACAACCCCAGGAACTAGGGAGCCAAGAAAACCCCCTGTGTGACATGTTCTGTGGTCCCTTTAGCCAGTTTTTGGTCTGCAAATTTCTTATCAATAGCGAAAATCTAACACCCTTCACACATGCAGTTAGAAATGATATGCGTTTCAAATTCTTTTATCATGTGGAGTTGCACATCTTAGCACATTATCAACCTGGTAGGATGAACTGTTTAAAAAACTGTCTGTAAATCCATTAACCCAGGGAAACAAAATATAAGGTCTGCCATCAGTTGTTACTGTGCAAATTGTGCTCCCAAAGTACTTTTTTGTCTCTGTTCAAAGAGCTTAAACTTCAGAACACACCTGTGATAGGGGCGGAGAGGCCACAATGGTTATTATCTTCATTTCCCCCATAAAATGAAAGAAAGTGGTATGCTACAGATCCTAAAGCCTCTTCTTGAACTTGGACTTGAACCCTTAGACCTCAGGTCAAGAAGCAAGAGGCTGGGACTTACCTTTCTAACTTTTACCACTATGCCAGCCACTCACCCCTCTAGTGGACTCTTCTCTGAACTCTTTCTGCCCACTCTTACCACCTCTTAATTTACACATCTGTTTATTGAATCCCCCTTTAGAAGAGATGAGAAGCAAAAGAAACTTGAGAAAATATTCACGTTATAAGTCATTATTTCCTCCCCAGATGGAAAAAAAAAATACAGAAAAATTTAGCAGTTCTTTTTTTTCAGATGAGTTGAAGTAATGTCCCTCTGTGGCTTGACTGGCAAGAGAAGGAAAATATTCTCCTTTCAGTGGGCACTTCCTCTGCTTTAGGCTGGCAAGAAAAGCTTCAATAACAGGTTGTGCAGGGTGTTACTTCAAAGGCCTCAAGTTGGCACCTCCGATACGTTTGCCACAAACTGAATCCAAAAATGATTCAACTTCCCCCTGTCAGTGATGTGTACAAATGGCGCACACACCACTAACCACACATGCACGCTATGTATGAGTTCCCACATTCCTGATTTCTCATTCCAACTTGAGAATATTTTTTCCAGAGCTAAAAAGACATGAATCAAGTTTGTAAAACGATATGTGTGAAAATGCCAAATAAAAAATGAAAATCAGATGTTTTTAAAGGTTGGGCCCAAATGCTTTGCCAAGATGTTCTGTGCCCTAAAAGGCATCAACTCCTGTGGATGCAGAGGTTATAGTGCATGGCAGAAAGAGGAATGCAGTTGTGGTTCTTTACAGTAGTGATGAAATAGCTCGATCTTCAAAGGAATGGCACCTCAGTCTAGTCTTAGGGGTCCAGCATCTAAGCAGCATGAGACATTGTTCTGATGGTGTACTTTGAGCTGGTGGGACTCTTGAGAAAGAAAGAAATGAATCCCCTGAAAGCACGACTGGACCTAGAAAAAGAAAAAAAAAACATATTTTTCAGCCTAATGCATTAATAGAGTCACAAAAAGATTTATTGGGAACACAGACTGGCGGGAAGGTAATATTTTACCTCATGATTTTTAGTTTGATAAGTCCCTGATGTGAATTCCTGTGTTCTGAGCCAGCTTCTCATCAACAGAATTAACATGTTCTCTGCCATTCCAGTCATAACACCTTCTTGATCACGATGTGGAGTGAAATTGGCCACCTCCTCTGAAAGTTGCTACGCAGGAGACAAGATGGCTTTACCAACAAGATGACTGCCAGCCCTGGGAATGCTTTGTTGACAGTGGCCTGGCAGGTTCCATGCATGCCACTTCGTCTGAGTTCCCATATTGGGTGAAATTTAGGAACTCTATTATGTACTGACAGGAACTCAAAAACCTGGATGAAGCATTTTTCAGAAGCAAAATTTAGGAAGTCAGGAAGAAATGACAGGGAGGAAAAATTTAAACATTTATTGGACCCCTACTAAGTGGTGGGCCAGACCTTAGAAATACAATGAAGAATTTACTATAAAACAAGATATTATGCCACACACTATATATACTTTTCTCTAAATCTTGAGGGGAATGTTAAATATTTAACAAGGACCATGTCCACATCCTGTAAGCTATTATCATTTTTTATTTGAATGAGGTATTGGGGTCCTGCCCCCAAGAACAGTATCCGCTGAGACCTGTGGATATTGGCAGTGATCAACTGAAGAATATAAAGTTAGGAGCGATGGTAAAGAAAGACAAGAGACATAGAGTAGAATTAAGAATGGGAGCTCAGTAGTCCATTGCCCATCATGGGATTCTGGCAATGGCCCAGAGTGTTTGCTCCACTCTGATTTTTACTGAAGTCTATTTGCCCAGAGGGTAAGATGAGGGAGGGAAGAAAGATATCAGCAGTTTCTTGGATTGATCATATCAGCTCCTATTATTATTATTGACTTTAAGGGTAGCCTTCAGAAATATGAAATCTGAGCCTTGTATTGGGAGAGCCTCATACTTGAGTTCACACACAGATTTCTAGGAAGGTGTTAAACTCCACTAGTTCTCTGTGGAGTAAATGGACACTGGTGTTTATCTCCTCTGAGGGATCAGTGGGAGGGAGGCATTTTCCTCCCATTACCACCACAGAGGATTTTCCTCTACAATAAGGGATATAAGCTCTTCTGCCCATATCTCAAAGCTCGAGCTACTCCCTTGGTCTCTGCCTCAGGCAAATTCAAATCTCTACAATGGGTATCTGCTTTGCCTGTTAATGGGCAGGAAATGCCTCGAAAATGTATCTTTTCCTAGGACATCGTCATAGCCTCTTCTATGACTGTTTTTCTCCTCAGAGTGCTCACAGACCCAACAGGGTGTTTGCCAGCTGTATCCCCAACAGGCTAGAATTTCAGAAAAGGCAAGAAGCTTGCTAGCAGTGGCTAGCTTAAATGTAAACTAGCTGACTTTTCTTTGTTCTGAATCACTCAGCTTACTTTTTAGTTTTCCTCATTATCTGGGGGTGCTTTCCTTTGCCAAACAATGGGGGCTTCTGTTCCCATTCTCCCAGCAACAAGGCATTATGATTATTCAAGGAAAAGACAGATTTGAATGGTGTCATGGGATGGAAAATGTGACAGGTAGCTAAAACAATACACTAGCCATGTACATACACAAGACTTCTCTAAGGAATGGCAGTATTGACAGATAGTAAATGAAGATATGCATGTTAATAATTTCTGCTTGGCTGGAATTAAAGAAGAAATCATGACTTCTGTAAATATGGGAACATGAAATTGAAAACAATTGATACCTCACAGAAGGCTCCATCTCTCCTTTCTGATATCCCTAGAATTACAATACCAAATATTCACAAGTCGAGATCTGCCCAGTAAAATACCTGTGTGGTGTGATTTCTATGAGAAATATTGTGCCTGAATACACATCTTTTAGAACTGCCTTTACCCATTTTTATTCTTATGGATACTCAGAGAGTCCTAAAAGAGACATTATCTGTCCAGTTTTTCCAATCATTTTGTCATTATATCTGGCAGTAGAGATCAGAGTATAGCATCCCTTGAAGCTTGACCTTAGACACAGTAGTAATAGACAACTAAGAGGAAACATCCTATTGGGCAAAAACTAAAAATGTATCCAAATTTCTTAATTTGGTCAATAAAAAAAGTTAACAGTCAAAATGCCTGGATAAAGCCTAACTCTTAGCCCTTGAGCTCCAGCTTAAAGAAGTCATAAAAATTCCCAGCATCTTCAGATAGTTGGTTTATTGCCTCAGTTTACAAGTTCAGAGAATTAAGTGACTTACTCCAGGAGTTGTAAAGAAGAACATGTCTCACACACAGATGCATTGCTTAGTAGTTTTAACTTTCTGTTACTTGTCCGTCCTTTTCTGAAATCCATCCTGAGATTTCCTTGACATGATCTCTCAAATTATGCAGGGAATTCTCTCTGTTTGAGTGTGGGAGCAAAGGCAGGATGTCCAACATTTCTGTAGCACCAGGCGCCAATATGTACAAAATGTACCCACTACATACAAATGAGCAGAACTAAAAGTGCTTTACAATGCTATACCATATAAGGTATTATAATCATCATGTCTTCATTTCCCAGATGCCATCAAATGAATATAAAACACATCACTGATGAGATAACTTTAGGGAAAAAATAATTTCTACCATAAAAGCACATACCAATCCTGAGACATATTCCATTGTAAGAAATGTGAAAATATGGCGATCGTATCCATTAGAATTAGAATGACCATCATATCTTCCCTACTAAAACATACATTCTTTTCAAGATGTTCAATTTCCAGAGCAAATAATCTATAAACCTCTCTGTAACTAACATTTTGGCATCTCTGAAAAACATTTGAAATACTAGGAATAAAGTAAAAGGGGTCAGTTGCTGGTAGTTAGAGCTCCTCAGAAGGGGGGATTACCTGAGTCTAAAAGTGTAAAAGTAAAATTTGGTTCATCAGCTTTTAGGATACAGTGTGAAGAAAATTATGATTCCTTCCAACCCAAAATTCTATCATTTTATTGTAATTAAGAATAAAGTAACAATGATCCAATTGACATAATGAATCCTTAATAGAACTAATAACAGTGCTTACTGATGCTGTAACACATCCGAGAAATAAAGACATGCATTAGTCCAGAAGCAAATGCAACTGAAGTGGGAGAGGGTAGCTGCTGGCAACTAAATCTCTTTCTCCCAATCTCTTCTTTTTAGTCAAATAGTTTTATATAACTAGCAGGCTTTTCTGCTTAGTAACCCCCTAAGAATTTTAAGGATTTGCCTGGAGTTGACAGAGCCATCCTTTGCCACCATTGATCACTTCTACAATGACTTCCTTTTGACCTTGAAAATACCGGGATTGTATTAATCTAAACTGCTGGTAGTCTTTACAAAATCACATTCAAGCCTGCCAATGAGAACAACAACAAAGAATTAATCATAAAATACTACTGGACAGAGTGATAGAAAGCTAGCAAGTTGTTGAACTGTTAGAGTAATCTGGAGATGAACTTGGGGGAGAACTTGGTGTACCCACCACC
>CAUYQV010005928.1:0-22865 GCA_963574575.1 Galagoides demidoff
CAGCATGACTCAACCCAAACAAGACATCCCCCAGGCACATCATAATTAACTTCACTAAATTGAATATGAAAAGGAAAATTCTGAAAGCAGTTAGACGCAAGAAAACCAAACCATTAGAATGACTGCAGATCTTCCTGCTGAAATCTTTCAGGCTAGAAGAGGATGGTCAGCAACTTTTAATCTCCTAAAACAAAACAACTTCCATCCCAGGATCCTATATCCAGCTAAACTGAATGGAGAAATTAAATACTGATGGAGAAATTAAATACTTTAATGACATCCACATGTTGAAGAAATTTGCCATAACTAAACCAGCTCTGCAGGAAATTCTCAAACCTATCCTCCATAATGGCCATTGCAATCCCCCATTACAAAAGTAAACTCACCCAGAAACTTTTGATCAAATTCCAACTTCCAAAGTGGTGAAAGGATTAAAAATGTCTACTGGATTTTCGAGCAACACAAAGGCCAGTATCTCACCAGGTCTTTCAATAATTTCCATCAATGTGAATGGCCTAAACTGCCCTTTAAAGAGGCACAGATTAGATAAAGAAACTCAGACCAGATATCTGCTGTGTCCAAAAAAGACATATTACTTTAAAAGATAAATACAGACTCAGGGTGAAGGGATGGTCATCTATATTCGAAGGAAATTGAAACCAGAAAAAAGCAGGTGTTGCAACTTTATTTGCAGATACGTTAGGGTTTAAACCAACAAAAATAAGCAAAGATAAGGATGGCCATTTTATATTTGTCAAGGGTAATACCCAAGATGATGAGATTTTAATTATCAATATCTATGCACCCAACCAGAATGCACATCAATTTATAAGCGATACTCTAACAGGCATGAGTAACATGATCTCTCCCAGCTCTGTCTAGTTGGAGATTTTAACACTCCTTTGCTAGTGTCGGATCGATCCTCCAATAAGAAGCTTAGCA
This sequence comes from Galagoides demidoff, assembly GCA_963574575.1. Lineage (NCBI taxonomy): Eukaryota > Metazoa > Chordata > Mammalia > Primates > Galagidae > Galagoides > Galagoides demidoff. Next base: position 943 of record CAUYQV010005928.1, read on the forward strand.
AGGAAATTTTAAATTTAAATTTAACTATTCATCTTTTGGACCTGTAGACTGACATCTACAGAACATTTCATCCAAACAAATCTGAATACACATTTTTCTCATCAGTCCATGAAACATACTCCAAAATCGATCACATCTTAGGCCATAAGTCTAACCCAAGTAAATTTAAAAGAATAGAAATTATTCCATGCATCTTCTCAGACCATGATGGAATAAAAGTTGAACTCAGTAACAACAGGAATTTGCAGTCTCGTACAAAAACGTGGAAGCTAAATAACCTTATGCTGAATCACAGATGGATCAGAGATGAGATCAAGAAGGAAATTACAAAATTTTTAGAACACAATGACAATGAAGACACGAGTTGTCAGAACCTCTGGGATACAGCAAAGGCAGTCCTAAGAGGGAAATTTATAGCTCTGCAAGCCTTCCTCAAGAGAATGGGAAAAAAAGAAGTTAACAACTTAATGGGACATCTCAAGCAACTGGAAAAGGAAAAAATTCCAATCCCAAATCCAGCAGAAGAAAAAAAATTACCAAAATTAGAGCAGAATTGAATGAGATTGAAAATGAAAGGATTATAGAACAGATCAACAAATCAAAAAGTTGGTTTTTTGAAAAAAATCAACAAAATTGATAAACCTTTGGCCAAACTAACCAAGAAAAAAGGAATAAAGTCTCTAATCTCGTCAATCAGAAACAGTAAAGATGAAATAACAACAGACCCCCTAGAAATTCAAAAAATCCTTAATGAGTATTACAAGAAACTTCATTCCCAGAAATATGAAAATCTGAGAGAAATCGACCAATATTTGGAAGCACACCATCTCCCAAAACTTAGCCAGAATTAAGTGGAAATGTTGAACAGGCCTATATCAAGTTCTGAAATAGCATCAGCTATACAAAATCTCCCCAAAAAGAAAAGCCCGGGACCAGATGGCTTCATGTCGGAATTCTACCAAACATTTAAAGAAGAACTAGTACTTATATTATTCAACCTTTTCCAAAACAATGAAAAAGATGGAATAATACCCAATACATTCTATGCAGCAAACATCACCTTCATTCCCAAACCAGGAAAATATCCAAAAAGAAAATAAAACTATAGACCAATATCACTTATGAATATTGATGTGAAAATATTCAACAAGATCCTAATGAACAGAATCCAGCAACACATCAAAAAAAAAATTATACACCATCCAAGTAGATTTTATCCCAGGATCTCAAGGATGGTTCAATATATGTAAATCTATAAATGTAATTAATCACATAAACAAATAAAAAAAAGAAAGACCATATGATTCTCTCAATTGATGCAGAAAAAGCTTTTCATAATATCCAGCATCCTTCATGATCAGAACACTTAAGGAAATTGGTATAGAGGGGACATTTCTTAAGCTGATAGAGGCCATCTACAGCAAACCCACAGCCAATATTTTAATCAATGGAGTTAAATTGAAATCATTTCCACTCAGATCAGGAACCAGGCAAGGTTGCCCATTGTCCCCACTGCTATTTAACATTGTAATGGATGTTCTAGCTACTGCAATTCAGGAAGAAAAGGCAATTAAGGGTATCCATATAGGAACAGAAGAGACTAAACTTTCACTTTTCGCAGATGATATGATTGTATATCTGGGAAACACCAGGAATTCAACTAAAAAACTCTTAGAAGTGATCAAGGAATACAGTGGCATATCAGGATACAAAATCAACGCTCATAAATCTGTAGCTTTTATATATACCAACAGCAGCCAAGCTGAAAAAACAGTCAAGGACTCTATCCCATTTAAAGTAGTGCCAAAGAAGAGGAAATATTTGGGAGTATACTTAACAAAGGATGTGAAAGATGTCTATAAAGAGGACTATGAAACTCTAAGAAAAGAAACAGCCAAAAATGTTAACAAATGGAAAAATATACCATGCACATGGCTAGGAAGAATCAACATTATTAAAATGTCCATATTACCCAAAGCAATATACAATTTTAACGCAATCCCCATTAAAGCTCCACTGTCATACTTTACAGATCTTGAGAAAATAATACTTCACTTTATATGGAATCAGAAAAAACCTCGAATAGCCAAGACATTACTCAGGAATAAAAACAAAGCAGGAAGAATCATGTTACCAGACCTCAGACTAAACTATAAATTGATAGTGCTTAAAACAGCATGGTGTTGGCACAAAAACAGAGAAGTAGATGTATGGAACAGAATAGAAAGCCACCAGATGAATTCAGCTACCTACTGTTACCTCATCTTTGATAAACCAATTAAAAACATTGAGTGGGGAAAAGATTCCCTATTTAACAAATGGTGCTGGATGAACTGGCTGGAGACCTGTAGAAAACTGAAACTTGATCCACCCCTTTAACTATTAACTAAGATAGATTCTCGCTGGATTACGGACTTAAACGTAGACATGAAACCATAAAAATACTAGAAGAAAGTGCAGGGAAAACACTTGAAGAAACTGGCCTGGGTGAATTTTTTATGAGACGGACCCCACAGGCAATTGAAACAACATCAAAAATACACTATTGGGACCTGATCAAACTAAAGAGCTTCTGCACAGCCAAGAACATAGTAAGTAAAGCATGCAGACAGCCCTCAGAGTGGGAGAAAATATTTGCAAGCTATGTCTCTGACAAAGGTTTAATAACCAGAATCCATAGAGAACTCAAACGCATTAACAGAAGAAAAAACAAACAAACAAAACAAGTGATCCCATCTCATGGTGGGCAAGGGACTTGAAAAGAAATTTCTCTAAAGAAGATAGGCGCAGGGCCTACAGATATGTGAAAAAATGCTCACCATCCTTAATCATCAGAGAAATGCAAATCAAAACTACTTTCAGATGTCACCTAACTCCAGTAAGATTTGCCGATATCACAAAATCCCAAAACCAGAGTTGCTGGCATGGATGTGGAGAAAAGGGAACACTTCTACACTGCTGGTGGGAATGCAAACTAATATGTTCCTTTTGGAAAGACGTCTGGAGAACACTTAGAGAACTAAAAATTGACCTGCCATTTGATTCTACAATCCCTTTATTAGGTATATACCCAGAAGATCAAAAATCACATTACAATAAAGATATTTGTATCAGAATGTTTATTGAAGCACAATTCATAATTGCCAGGTCATGGAAGAAGCCCAAGTGCCCATCGATCCACAAATGGATCAATAAACTGTGGTGTATATATACACCATGGAATACTATGCATCCCTAAAGAAAGATGGAGACTTTACCTCCTTCATGTTTGGATGGAACTGTAAAATGTTCTTCTTAGCAAAGTATCACAAGAATGGAAGAAAAAGTATCCGATGTACACAGCCCTATTATGAAACTAATTTATAGTTCTCAAATGAAAGCTACAACTTAATTCTAGCCTAAGAATATGGGGAGGGGAGGGGAGAAGGGCAGATGGGTGGTGGGAGGGTTACTCGAAAGATTACCTATATGGTCTGTCTAAAAAGGGTACAAGTGAACTTTTCTAGAACTATAGTATAAATGTTTTAACACAATAACTAAGTAAATGAAACAAAGTCTGTGTTAACCAGTTTGATGAAAATATTTCAAATTGTATATGAAAACACTATACTGTACCCCATGTTTGCATTAATGTATACAGCTATCATTTAATAATAAAAAAGAAAACTATTAATAAATGAGTATAATTTTGATTGATGTGTTACTTAGTTCAATGTAAGCATTTCACATTGTATACCAAACCATTACACTGAACCCCATAAATGCAACAATGTAAAAGTTATGATTTAATAAAAAATACTAATAAAATAAAAAATGTTAAAAAGCCACAGTAACATATAACCTCACTCCAGTTAAAATGGCTATTACAAAAAAGACAAGAAAATAATAAATGCTGGAAAGTATGAAAACAGTAACTCTTACATACTACTATGAAATCCATATACAATCACCTACACATTCATATAAATGATAAAACACAACTAGTTTCCAGAAAGTAGAAGGGAAGAGGAGAGAGAGGGGAGGGGAGGGGGGAAAGCGGGAGAAGGAACGGTATTTGGGGGAACCTTGCCTGATGTGCATGATGCAATGGAAAATTTCAAAACTATTAAGAAAAGGGTACAATTGAGATGGATGTGTTAATCAGTACAAAGTAAGGATTTCATGGTGTATATGAGATCAGTACACTGAACCCCTTAAATCTATCAATACACACAATTATGATTTAATAAAAATAAATAAATAAATAAAATTGGTGATTTCCTTCTTAATCTTGTCTTTGACCCAACTATCCTTCAGCCTAAGATTACTTAGTTTCTATGACTTTGTTTGAGTTTGAAGAATCCTGTTGCTTTTGAGTTCAACTTTTATTTCATGATTGTCTGAGAAGATACAAGGAATAATTTCTATTTTTAAATTTTCTGAGGTTAGATTTGTGTCCCAAGATATGGTCAATTTTGTAGAAGGATCTATTGGCTGATGAGAGGAATGTGTATTCAGTTTTATTAGGATGAAATATTCTGTGGAGGTCTATTAAGTCCCTTTGTTCTAGGGTCGGGTTTGAGTGTAATATTTCTTTGTTTAGTTTCTTCTTGGAGGATCTGTCCCAAACTGTCAAAAGGGTGTTAAAATCTCCCAACGATCACAGTATAGTAAGATATCAAGTTGTTCATATCCATTAGGGTTTGCTTTATAAATTGAGGAGCATTCAAGTAGGGTGCATAAATTTTAATTATAGAAATATCTTCATGTTGGGTATTTCCCTTGAGAAATATGTAGTGACCATCTGTATCTTTCTCTATCTTTTTTGGTTTAAAGCCAATTGTATCTGCATGTAAAATTGCAATTCCTGCTTTTTCTGATTTCCATTTGCCTATGTTTTAGCTGTCCATCCCTTTGCCCTGAGTCTACTTTTATCATTTCAGGTAGTGTTTCTCAAACTGTGGGTCATGATCCACAGGAACTGTAATAAAGGGTTGGGGCATTAGGAAGGTTGAAAACCACCAATTGAATGTTAAATGAGATTCTTGTATGCAGCAGATATCTGGTCTAAGATTATGTATCCAGTCAGCTAACCTGTGCGGGACAATTAAACCATTTAGAGGACAATTTAGAGGACAAATTAAACCATTCACATTAATTCAGAGAACTGGTAAAACTAGTACTGTTTGGAGTGTCCTGTTTTTCAAAAATCCAGTGGACATTTTTAATCCGTTCATCACTGTGGAAGTCGGGTTTTGTTCACACATTTCTGAGTGAGTTTGCTTTGGTCGTGGAGTATTTTGCAGGTCATTTTGAAGGATTGGTCTGAGAATATCCTGGAGAACTGGTTTAGTTATGGCAAATTTCTTCAACATGTGTATATCAGTAAAGTATTTGATTTTTCCGTCACAAAAGAAACTCGGTTTAGCTGGATACAGGATACTGGGCTGAAAGTTGTTTTGTTTTATGAGATTGAAGGTCGATGACCATCCTCTTCTGGCTTAAAAGGTTTTGCCTGAGAGATCTGCAGTCATTCTGATAATTCCCCCTTTGCAGGTGATACTTTTCTTATGTCTGGCTGCTTGCAGAATTTTCTCTTTCATCTTAACTTTGGCAAAGTTAATCACAATGTGTCTAGGCAATGCTTTATTTGGATTGAGTCTTGCTGGGGTCCTGAAACTGTCTGCTATCTGAATTTCTGTATCTCTTGCAATGCTTGAGAAATTCTCCTCTATAACTCTCTTGGAGTAGAGCATCTGTACCTTTAGGACCATCTTCTCCTTCAGGAATTCCTATACGATGAATGTTTGATCTTTTGGAGTGATCCCACAGCTCTCTCAGGGAATGATCAGTTTTTGCTCTCCATTCTTCTGCCTCTTCAAGCATTTGGGAATGTTTAAAAGCTTTGTCTTCAATGATAGAGATCCTTTCTTCTTCCTGGTCAACTCTACTACTGAGGAAGTCTACTGTATTTTGGAGCTCCTTGAATAACTTTTTCATTTCCTTGAGCTCTGCTATCTCTTTTGTCATTATGTCCATATCTTTGGTGACTTTGTCTTTGAATTCATTAATTGCTTGAGACAACTTTAGAACTACTCTTTGGATTTCAATTCCTAAGTTTTCTTCCATTCTATTCCTCTTATTTGCCATCCATATTCTGAATTTTATTTCTGACATTTCAGCCATTTGTCTATGCATGGCATCTTCAGTTGTATCTCCTTTGTAATTCCTTGGGGGTGTTGCTCTACTCTGGTTATTCATGTTTCCAGAGTTCTTCTGTTGGTTCCGCACCATGCTTAGTTTCCACCGTTTGGTTATTACAACTGGTAGGATGAGATTGAGTTGGGGTTCCCAGATAGTAGTTAATCAGTCCCTTACCAAAGTGCTAGGACCTACTTGGTGACATAGCGCAAGCCGGCTCTGTTTCAAAATCAGCCAACCTCTACCCCATCCTAAGAAACTGTGGTATTGGATTTAAATCTCACCTGTAGAGAGATAACAGACTGCTGTGGTGCCCTGCCCCCACCATTCAGTTTTTTTCCCCCACTACAGAACTTCCAAGGTCAACCTCAGAGTCTCCCCAGGTGGACAGACCCAGACACGAGTTCCAATCAAATTGCCTCAGGCAGTACAAACCCTGCTCAACAGACAGATATCAAAGGATCTCCAACATCTCAGTCAGAGCAGGAGTCCACGCCCCTGCCTGCCAGACTCAGTTCACGCTGGCATCCACTTCTCTGCTCGCTGCACAGTTTGAGCTGGGGACCATGCCCCCACCCTCCATTCTCCATCCACACCTGGAAAAGCTCTGCTCACCAGCTGCGTTGGAGTCAGGGTAGCAAGCCCTGACCCATGAGACTCAGTATACACCTGGGAAGCCTCTGTTTGTTGGCTCTGTTAGAGTCCAGGAACTGCTTACCTCCAGTCTCAGTCCACACCCAGCAAGCCTCTGCTCACAGGCCCAGTTGGAGCCACAGACCAGCTCTGCCTGCTGAACTCAGTCCACACTGGGCAACCACTCTCCCACTTGTGGGCACTGTCAGAGCCAGGGGGTTTGCACCCCCTCCCACCTAACACAGCCAAGCCAAGTGTCAACACCACCACTGGCCAGGCAAAGTCATGACCATGGGAATGTTCCTCCCTCTGCTGTCTGTCCCTTTCTTCCCATGCCCTCTTTCTTCACCAGTGGTCACAGATTCTGTCCTGATATTCAGCTGTCCACAGTATACCCAGATCTCTCAGGAAAAGAGCAAACACTGTGCTCTGCATGGGGCAGAATTTCAGACCTCTATGCGAGGAGGGAAGGGTGGGCTGGGAGTTTGGCAATGTGGGGGAAAATATTGTTTGTTTCAGTTTTATGCCAGGCATAGTGGTGGCACAAGTGGGACCTCCCTGGATAAAGAGACTGGGTGTTTAGTGGCTCTCTCCAGTGAGATAAAATAAGTCATCTTTTGTTCTCTGCTCACTAGCTGAGAGCCTGCGTGGGTCTTCCACTTGGGGAAGGGGGTCTACCATCCTCTAGTCCATAGGCTTTGTACCTTTAATTTGTTTTCTTTAATGCTCTTCCTTGGAGTCACAGCATGCTGAACTTCTTTCTTGGCTCAGTTCCCCACCTTTGGTTTCATAGATCTCAATTCTGTCTGATTTTTCTCACTTTGGTCAGGAACCTCTGCTATGGGTCAGTACTAGTTAGTCATCTTCCCCAAATCCCCAAAACAAAGGATTTTATGTAATAATGTTAGGAAACAAAATAAATCATATCAGATAATCTAATTAACCCACAGAAAATGAGAAGGATACTAAACATATAAGAAAAATAGCAAGATGGAGAGTCTAAACCTAATTCTGTAAATAATTACATTAAATATAAATTATCTAAATACCTCAATTAAAAGGCAGATATTTTTCAATTTGATTAAAAATTCAACACTGATCTGTAGTCTCCCTTTAAAAAAGCTCACCATAGGTGGAGCCTGTGGCTCAAAAGTGTATTGCACCAGCCCCTTATGCCCGAGATGGTAGGTTCAAACCCAGCCCCCCCCAAAAAAAAGGAAAGAAAGAAAAAAGCTCACCATGAATACGAACTTACAAATTAGTTAATAATAAATGAATGGAGTAAGATATTTACACTAACATTAATGTCATCTGTAGTGACTATATTATTATTTAACTAAATCAGTTTTAGAGCAAAGAATATTAACAAGGATGAGTTTTTTTATAATGATAAAATGGGTATTATTACACAAGAGTCTAAAAATATTCCAAATGTTTACACAACTGATAACAGAGCTTCAAAATATATGAATCAAAACTGATAAAATGACAACCACAGTATGGTTCCACATTTATTTAACTTTTATTATGTTTTTCTGAAGAAAGTTTCATAGATCTCATCACATAGACTCTATAAATTTCCTATTAAGATTATACCTGTGTATTTCATATTTTCTCATAAGCGTTTGATCTTCAATAGCTCAAAATGTAGACTTCTAGTAAGAAGTCTTCACTTAGTAAGATTTTAGCTACATCTACTGGCTATCTCCATTCTGAATTTTTACTCTCCTTCAATATCCTTGAAAAAAAATTCTTACTGCAGATACTTTTCTTGGTAGGACTCACATTATTATTGAGGCATTAATGTACTCCTTCAAATCAGAGTGCTCTTTGTGTCTTATGTTCTCCAGATATTTCTTGATCAGTTCTGCACATTTTGTGACCTCACTAAATCAGAATTTCTATGAAAGTCATTTTTCTTTTAATTTTTCATGGTATTTTTTAGCTTGGAAGGGACAAAAAATGCTGAGTCAGTGAGCCACACCACAAAACTTTATAGCCACAGAAAAATTTAGTGTTGCTTTTGAACTATTTTATACTTATTTTGAAGCATGTAATAATTTTTTGTGACATAGTTCTTGGTGGATTATGGTACTTTATAGGTTACTTCAGGAAATTTTACCAAACTTCATACGTATTTGGATTCTTAAGGGTTAACTGTTTATTTAGGGAATTAATTAATTTATACAAAACCATTTATTGATCACTCCGGATTTAACCAGGCAATTTTAGTCTCTGAGGATAAAAAAGTGAACAATGCAAAGTTCTTATTCTCATGACTTATACATTGTAATAAAGGAGGGAGTTTGGAAAGGCAGATAATAAATAAAAATATATATTGTCAGTTGGTGATGTATGTAATATTCTAAAAAAAAAGTGGTAAGATAGTGAAAGCAGTCAATGTTTTATGAAGGATTGGCAGGATAGATTTCCGTAATGAAGTAACTTTGAAGCACAGACATCAACGTAATTTTTTTAAAACCATCAATTTATTTAACTACGGAAGAAGTTTGCCAAACTAGCACTGTTCCCTTCTATCTGCTATATCAATGCAAAATGAGGATGATTTGGGATCATATCTATTGATCTTTAATTTATTCTTCTCCACGATTTTTTTTTAAATAGACTCCTTGATGGATCTGATGGATGCTATGGACAGCCTCCAAACACTGTAGATGTATAGAATTTGATATACAATTTCAGGAAGAACCACAAGCATGTTCCTTATTGATTAAGAGCTTCTTATTTACAATTTGTTGTTAAAGTCCTCATAGGCTGATACATTCAAACACATTCACCTAATGCTGATCATTTAGATTTAGGCAAAGAATCTGCTGGGGATTATGGATATGAAGCAAGTAAAGATATTTGGGAACCTATATGCTCAGCTAAAGTATAGTAGAAAATTAAAATTATCATGTGTATCATTCCCACAAAAGAGTATGATGGTGAGAAGAGTGAGGGGTTCTGAATTATCTGATAACTGTTCCTCTTTAAATACAGTTTTAAATGTCTGAGCTTTGGTTTCTGACCTAGGATGTCAGAAAGTATGACATTTTTATAATAGTATGGCAACTTTTCTCCACAATTGTAGAAAATGCTGTTATAAATAGTAAAGCAATGTTATGAGGGATCCAGAAATATTTTCAAAAATCACAGAACTTCAATTTTATTAAATATAGAAACAGTAGATTATTGTCATGCAATGAATTATCACAAATTGCTACATAAAATGTGAGAGAAAAATCCAGTTGTAGCCTTATATTTTCACTAAGCTGTAGAGGCAGATTTCCTAACATATTACATTAAGTATGTAATATGTTCCTCACAGCTGCACCAGCATTTTGCTCTATCTTGGTTTTCTATCATTGCATAGGTTTATTGTGATGATAAAATGTCATGGAATGAATTATCACAAATTGCTACATAAAATGTGAGAGAAAAATCCAGTTGTAGCCTTATATTTTCATTAAGCTGCTGAGGCAGATATCATAGCATATTACATTAATCATGTAATATGTTCCTCACAGCTGCACCAGCATTTTGCTCTATCTTGGTTTTCTATCATTGTATAGGTTTATTGTGATGATAAAATGAGAAAATGTATGAGACATTAGTAAACTGTAAAGTATTATGGCAAGAAGGCTGCTAAAATTTTTACTCAAAAGAACACTAATATTCCTGCAATTTGGGGCTAATTATATTTAAAATATTAATCACAAATTCTTAGTTGTAGGACGGGATCACCTAACAGTGATTTATGGAATTTCTTCTTGAGATTCTTACCATTAATAAACTCCCTCTGAGCCTTTAAGATCATTGAGAATGAGGCTCACTTTCCCAATATGAGCAACTGTATGCATTTAATGACATCTCTTTATTTCTTTTTATGTGTATATGCAACTGATGTACCTAAGTAACCCTTATAGCAACAATAACAATAATGATGAACACTCATACAGCATTTATGGTATGTCAGTCAGGTACTATTATAAGAATTTGACCTATTTTAATCCACTGACTGTCCCACAGTGATAAATAGAGGTATATTCAGTCTTTGGAGAGCTGGGTGTGACCTGCTAGAATTTACTACAACTTTTACTTTTAAACAATCTAGTTTAAAAAAATGTCATTTAAGTAGAAATATTTTGTTGATTAATTAATTTTTTGCTCGGAAAACAGAAGAACTTGAATTGTCTTCTGGCCTATTTTTAGGACTACATCATCTTATCTCAGAAGTAGCTGTAAATGTATATAGTATATACATAAATGTAATGTAACTCTTGATCCTCTCCAAATTCAAGAATCCTGCGCAATGAAAGGATAATGTTTTCCTATAATATTTTGAATAATTAAACTACAGAAAAAAATTAAGTAGTTTTTTTCTTTTTAAGCAAAAATATTCTCCTTTAGGCTGGCCAGGGATATGCACAAGTTACACAAGGTCACTGTGTGTAGCATACTCAGAGACTGCATTTGGCAGAATGCATCTAATGGAAGAAATCATTGGTAATGCTTTTGGACTGGATTTTGTATGCATTTGGGACTGCTCAGAATGAAGATGAATGAAAAATTGACAGGAGGGGAAGATTATGTAATTATTTTCAGGAGTTCCTCTCTAGTTGACTTAGACTTACAAAAGTTAATGAGCACAAAACTGTTTCTCCAGTTTTTTGATGGGTGCTCAAACTAATATATGCATATTAAAGTCCTAGGCCAGAAATTTCTGACATGTGGCCACATGGGTTTTGTGAAGAATTTTTTTTTTTTTTTTTTGCTTATCTGTGTTGTGGTATATCATTAAAAGTTTGCACAGACCTTTTCTTGATAATCAGTTAATGTGTGACCCAAAACAACCCTTATTCTTCTCATGTGTGGCAGAGGGAAAAAGAAGTTGGCAAACCCTAGGCAGCCCTAGGCAAACAGTCCTTTTCCTTCTAAATGGAACTGTGCCAGATAATTAAGTTAGTACAAATAATCTTAGTCACATTTTCCAAATACATTTTTTATGTCCAATTGGTTTTTAAATGAGCCTTTTATTTTAAGAGAGTTTTAGATTTACAGAAAAATTGCGAAGATGGTACAGAGAGTTATAATTCCAGCATCTAGTTTCCCCTATTATTAATATCTTATATTAGCATGGTACATTGGTTACAATGAATGAACCAATATTGATACATTATTATTAACTAAAGTCCACACTCTATTCATATTTTATTAGTTTTTACCTAATATCTTTTTCTGTTCCAGAATCTCATCCAGAATACAATGCTACACTTAATTGTCAGATCTCCTTGGGGTCTTTTTGGCTTGTGACAATTTTCAGATGTTAATTATTTTGGATGAACTTGAAAGTTTTGTGGAGTACTGATAAGATACTTTGTATAATGCACTTCAATTAAGATATATCTTATAATTTTCCATTATTAGAGAACATAATGTGGTTAAATAAAATATTTTCTTTCCCCTCATGCTTGATGGCATTAATTTTAGATGATAGGTATTTTTTATTGTTTCTGCAGTTTTTGTTCACAGTGACTTACCTCTAAACTGTGAAAATCTGTTCATTTTAACCTAGATCAGATCAAGCTATTTCATGATATATTGTCAATACATTTCTTACTCACATATTGTCCAATTGTGTGGTTTCTTAGTAGGAAAGTATTACTGTAAATCTGTGTTTGTTTACATTTATCCACTTCATACATTTTCTGAGCAATTCATCCCAGGAATTTTTGGCTTGAATCTACCCAAAATATCTGGGATGCTGCATCACAACTGCTTTGATTGTTCCTCAATTTTTTATGTCATTACTTGCTCTATTTCCCAAAGTTCAAGTAATTTTTCTGGGAACCACCAGTATATCTAGCTTTTTTTATTCTTTAGCTATTTAATCACATGGTATATTTCTTGATAGACTAAAATTGGTTTAAATTTTGAGGGACTTATTTTTTGGGTAAGATTGCTTTGAATAATTTTAAATAATTATTCAATTTAGTTGTCTGGGCATAGAAAATATCAAATGGGATGTAACTAAATTTCAGAACAGTGACAGAGGTATCTGAGTTCCTATACTCACATTGTCTCCCCTGCCATAACCCATCATGAGTAGGTCACATCCATCATGGGTGATATTCATTTCACAAAACCATTTTTACTATTGAAGCACTACCAGCCATCTTGAATTTTTCCTGTATAGTAGTTTATATTATTGAGGATTGAATAGCTTCAGATAACTTTAACACAAACAAAAAGACTATGAAGAGGTCCATATATGAAAAGAATAATCAAAGTCCATTCAGTCACTTACTCTAAATGACATTTGATACAATTCCAAGATCTTAAAAGCTAAGATAATAGCTTTTAATCCATAGAATTCAATGTCATAATATAGAACAGAAGGAAAAGGCCAGCCATGCTGTTTCAGGCCTGTAATCTCAGCACTTGGAAGGCCAAGCAAGAGGATTGCTTGAGGCCAGGAGTCTGAAACCAGCCTGGGCAAAATAGTGAGACCTTGTCTCTACAAAAAATATATTAATTTGACATGATCATGCATGCCTATAATCTAAGCTATTTGAGATACTTAGGTGGGAGGACAACTTGAGCCCAGGAATTTGAAGTTGCCCTGAGCTGTGATTGCAGCACCGCATTCCAGCCTTGTTAATAGAGCTGAGGGTATTTTCAGGCTGATTAGCTCAAAGTGAAAGCACAAGAACTTCTCTAGACTTTTCTAAGTATGTATCTTACCTGGGCCTGCATGTGGCTTTCTCAATCCTCCTGTATACATGGGTGATTTTGAATTTTTAATTTCCTAAATACTCTCAAATAAGATTTTGCTTGGTGTCTTCATTGGTCTACTCTATGCTTCCCTGCTTAAACTCTTGCCCCAGTTGCCAGAAAATTTGTTGTTCCTCTATAACTGTAACTTTTATGAGCACCGCTTGTTTGTCACCATTGTTTTGTCATGCTTGAAGCTCTGATTTAAAGAAAATGAAGATTAGTCCTTCAGGTAACCCTCAGAGAGGTTAGAACATTACTATATGATTTTCTCTGTTATCTCTACCTTGAGGAAAGGAATTGGGAACCTAATTGCCGCCTCCTCTGGACCAAGATCATGTCACACCAGGGAGGGGGTGAAGCATGTGGGAGTTGAAATATCATATGCATAAAATTTCCTAATGTTCGTAAGGTGGCTTTTTCTTGATGGGTCATTCATTTGGTTACTCTTGATGTTTGACTGTTTTCCAGAGCTCTTGCTAAGTTATTACAGCCTGTCTCTATTAGTTGTTGTTTTTAGTGTTTCAGTTGGAAGAATAAGGGCCCAGAGCTTCCTAGACCACCTTTTTGTAGATGTCCCCATTAAGTTTTTTTTCAATTGTGTTTTATATCTTCCACATAACACTAATGCTATGTGTGAGTATACAATGAAGAAAAATCTAGCTACAAATTCAAATATACTGCATATCTAAACCATTTTCTACAGAGTTTCACAGAATTATATCACCTTCTCTATTTTTTAATATGTCTCAATAAAAATCAATAAAATATATTTAGTAAACATGTCTTATATATATACAGAACTATGAACAGCACGGCATAAGGGGAGAAAATGACAGTGTAATAAAAATTGCATGAAGTTTTGAAGTAGAACTTTGCTGGATCCAATTTGATTACTGGCCCTAGATAAATTATCCAAAAGTATCTTAAGAACCATTTGTTTCATCAGTCACTGGTTAGTAGCCTATATGCTATAGCCTCTCCTGAGCAAGGAAGAATTTATTCTGCTCAACTGTATTCAGAGTATGACATCACTTTATTTTTGCCTTTGAATTCAAAATGGAACACATTATATTTTCCCAAATTTTAAACCAGGTATTCTTTGAACAAGAACTACACCATTAGCTTTCCTGGTTCTCTGATTTTGGGGCTCAGACAGTAACTAAACTATGGCACTTGTTGTTCACCATACTGCCAATTCACCCTGAAGATCTTGGGACTTTTCAGTCTCCATTTTCACATGAGGCAAGTTCTTATATTAAATATTGTTCTACATATATTACATACATAGAATGTGTGTGTGTGTGTGTATATATATATATATATATATATATATATACATACATATGTATTCATCTTACTGGTTCTATTTCTCAGCAAAATACTGACTAATACAATGGCACTCAGTATTTAATGGATGTTTATATTTTCAACCCTGACAAAGATACACCTAGGACTGAATTACTATCCCCAGGGGGCTTACTGCTAACTCTAAGTCTGATATGCATAGAGACTCCCCAACCCTCTCCCTAAGTCTGCTCCACCATACAAAGTCACCATACCTTGAAGAAGTTTCAAGTTTGAAGAAATAGCTTTTTGAAATTTTAAAATGAATGCCTTGACTAAAAATAAATGGAGGAAATGAGGTAGAAAAGTACTTTTCTTATGACCTGATATATTGATTGAAACTGAGCCATACAGGCTTGGAGACAGTAAGTAGGAAATAAAGAAAATTAAGTAAGAAAGGGGAGAGAAAAAGGAAGGAAGGTAGGAAGACAAAAACAAGGCACATGCTTATTTTTAAAGGATGTAGTGAAAACAAGCCCTCATGTGCCAAACCATATGATTCCTGTAACCAGGAAAGCCTTGATAAGGCTTTTGGAGAAGGAGAATTTAAAGGTATCTTTAAACCTGAGTGAATACATGTAGCCCTTGTGCCCAGTTTATAAATTAACACTAAAATTACTGTAATTAATCGTTAGCATGTAACATGTTGCCTCCTCTGTCAGTTTTCTAAAAATAAAAAAAAACACCTTTATCTGAAAATTAAGATGGGAAATGTAAAACAAGTAGGAATATGAAAAACAAAATAAAATAAAACAGCATATGAGAAGTCATTATACTGTGTTGCTGTACAGACTGATTCTACACCCTAGACATTTCCTGTTCACATCATGAAGATAGACTATATCTGTTTCTTTACATTCCATAGCTTATTTTCAAGGATTTAGACAAATCATTTTTTCAGTATCTTAACTCAGAAACCCAAACTGGAAAAAGGAAATTGGTCACACCTAATGACCAAGTGTGGTGAAATTTGGTCTCATCTAATGAAAAGTCAACAGAAATTTTCCTTGTTTATTCTGTTTCAGCTTAGATGGTGTCTGGCAATTAAGTAATTAAGCAACAATGTCTGGGTTATATCACTTTATTTTAAATACAGAGAAAATTAGAGTTCCCATGTTTTTCTTCATTAGTGTTTGTTTGTTTTTCAAAAGTAACTTAATGAACTTTATTTAAGGAGGAAATGGTAAATCTATAGTCTGTGTGTCAGGATGTAGCAAATCACCCTATGAATGAAGATAAAAAGGAAAGACAGCCCCAAATTGAATCTTTTCAAAACACTAAATCTTGCCTTACAAACAACATATTGCTCTTACTAACATATTAATTTTTAATTTCCATTGAATTTTTGGCCATAATCATTGACTTTATATCATATTCTTCACCCTGGTTTCCATTTTTCCCTATAAAATTAGTAGCCAGCATAGCGTACCCTGTTAAATTATAAAGACACACAAAATTAAAATACAGAGTATTTGAAGATAACTCAGGAAGCAGAAATATTGCAAAGTTCCTTAGAGGTCATCTAATTATATCCTTTCATTTTACAATCTGGGAATTTTTTATAGTGTGTCATCATAAGCATTTTTTATAGTGTGTCATCATAAGCATTTCATAAGAAAAAACAAGAAATGCAAAATCTGAGTATGGAAACAAATGAAGCCATCTAGCGACGCTGATAAGCTAACCAAGTTGAGACCTGCACAGGTGAATCAGAAAGGACAATGATGACTGTGTTTCTTGGAAGTGAAATACTGGACCATAACACAATCAGTCCAAAAGTTTCATTTTTATTGTTTGGGATTTATTGAGGGTACAAAGAATTAGGTTTCACTGATTGTGCTTGTTTGGTAAAGTTCCTCTTGTAGTTGTATCCCTCCCCCAAGAGGTGTGCCATAGATAGCGACCCCCAGTCCCCTTGCTCCTCCCCTCTCCCCCATCTTTCATTTTCCTACCCCACTCCTTGTATTAGATCATCTACTGAATAAATGTTAGAATTGAATACACTGGATTCTTGCTCCTCCTTTTTTATGATGCTGTACTAAGAAGAATGTATTTCACCTCCATCCAGGTTAATATAAAAGAGGTAAACTCTTCATTTTTTTTTCTTTTGCAGTTTTTGGCTGGGGCTGGGTTTGATCTGACCACCTCTGGCATATGGGGCTGGTGTCCTACTACTTTGAGCCACAGGCAATGCCCTAAACTCTTCATCTTTTATAATGGCTGAATAGTATTCCATGGTATACATATACCACAGTTTGCTAATCCATTCCTGGATTGGGCAGTATTTAGGGTATTTCCACATTTTGGCGATTGTAAATGGAGCTGCAATAAACAGTCTAGTGCAAATGTTCTTATGATAAAATGACTATTTTTTTTATTCTGAGGAGATGCCTAGTAGTGGAATTGCAGGATAAAATGGAAGGTCTAATTGGGTTCTTTTAGGATTCCACATACTTTCTTTCAAAAATGTATTAATTTGCAATCCCACTGGCAGTATAAAAGTGTTCCTTTCTCTTCACATCTGTCCCAGCATCTGCAGCTTTGAGACTTTGTGATCTGGGCTATTCTCACTGGGGTTGGTTGTTCTCTCAAGATTGTTTTGATCTGCATTTCTCTGATGATCAGGGACTAGGAACACTTTTTCAAATGTTTCTTAGCCATTTGTCATCTTTGTCAGAAAATGTTCTGTTCATATCTCTTGCCCAAAGGTACATGGGATTGTTTACTCTTTTTTTGATGATTGAATTCTCCATAGATTCTAGTTATCAACTTTTTGTCCAATTGATACCCTGCAAACATATTTTCCCATTCTGAAGTTTGTCTTTTTGCTTTACTTGTTGTGTCCTTAGCCATGCAGAAGCTTTCCAGCTTAATTAAGTCCCATTTATTAATTTTTGTTTTTGTTGTGATGGCTGCTGAATGCTTTGTCATAAAATCTTTCCCCAGTCCAACATAATCAAGTTTTCCCCACACTATCTTTAAGATTTTTTTTTTTGCAGTTTTTATATGGGGCTGGGTTTGAACCCATCACCTCTGGCATATGGGGCCAGCGCCCTATTCCTTGAGTCATGGGCACCTCTCTCTTCTAAGATTTTTATCTTTTCATGTCTTTGATTTAAGTCTATTGATCTTGAATCAATTTTTGTAATGAGTGAAAAGTTCAGACTGAGTTTAAGTTTTTTACATGAGGTCATACAGTTCTCCCAGCACCATTTATTCAATAGGGATGCTCTTCTCTACTGCATACTTTTATTTCATTTATCAAATATCACATGGCAAGTAGAGACTGGTTTCATCTCTCCGTTTTTTATTCTGTTCCATATGTCTATGCCTCTATTTCTGTGCCAATACCATGCTATTTTTACTACTGTGATTTGTAAAATTTAGCCTGAATTCTGGTAGGGTAATGCCTCTGATTTTTTTTTATTATTATTATTACTAAGAATAGCCTTAGCTATACAGGACTTTTCTGCTTCCATACTAAATGTAGTAATATTTTTTTCCAGTACTTCAAAATATGTTCGTTTTTTAATGGGGATTGCATTGAATCTGTAGATTTCTTTAGGTAGAACAGAAATGTTGGCAATGTTGATTCTTCCTAGCCAAGAACATGGCATATTTATCTGTTTGTTAGTATCTTCTGAAATTTATTTTCTTAGGGGTTCATAATTCTCTTTGAACAGATCTTTCACCTCTTCTGTTAGTTATATTGCTAAGTAATTTATTTTCTTTGAAGCTACTGTCAAGGGTATTGTGTCCTTGATTTGCTTCTTAACTTGGCTGTTGTTGGCATTTACAAAGGTTATTTTTCTTAGTCAATGGCTTTGTCTGTTATTTCCCTCTCTTTTGATCATTCCTATAAGTATACAGACATTCTGTATTATCTCCCCTTCTCCTATCCACTGCAGTGTGGCATTTCGCATATTATTTAAATAATTTGTTACACAAAGTTAGGAACAAAATATAGATGATATGTTTAGATGCGTTTTCTCAATGACCACTTTTGAACCAGTCTGATTTTTTTAAACTGTTAAGTGGAAAATATGCCTGTATTTTAAAAGTAATTGTTCTCTTTCTTAATTGACTTTCTTTTTTTTTTTTTATGGAATGGTAGCTATGTACATTAATGCACTTCTGGGGTACAGTGTGGGATTTTCACACATAATCTGAAACACTTCCATCAAACTGGCCAACATAGCCTTCATGTCATTTTCTTACTTATTGTTTTCAAACGTTCACATTCTACACTTAGAAAGATTCACTTGTACCATTGTAAGATAAACCTCAGAAGTGATCCCTCCAATCCTCCTCCCTCCACCCATTCCTCCCTCCCCTCTCCCTCCCTGCTCCCCATATTCATAGGCTGTTATTAGGTTATAGCTTTCATATAAAAGGTATAAATTAGTTTCATAATAGGGGTGTATACACTGGATACTTTTTCTTCCATTCTTGTGATACTTTGCTAAGAAGAACATTTTCCAGGTCCATCCATGTGAACATGAAGGATGTAAAGTCTCCATATTTCTTTATGGCTGCATAGTATTCCATGGTGTACATATACCACAGTTTGTTGATCCATTCGTGGATCGATGGGCACTTGGGCTTCTTCCATGACCCGGCAATTATGAATTGGGCTGCAATAAACATTTTGATACAAATATCTTTGTTGTAATGTGATTCTTGGTCCTCTGGAAATATACCTAATAAAGGAATTGCAGGGTCAAACGGCAGGTCTATTTTTAGTTCTCTAAGTGTTCTCCAGATGTCTTTCAAAAAGGAGCGTATTAGTTTACATTCCCACCAGCAGTGTAGGAGTGTTCCCTTTTCTCCATATTCACTCCAGCATCTCTGGTTTTGGGATTTAGTGATATGGGCTAAGCTCACTAGAGTTAGATGATATCTCAACGTAGTTTTGATTTGCATTTCTCTAATGATTAAAGATGGTGAGCATTTTTTCATGTATCTGAAGGCCATGCACCCATCTTCTTTAGAGAAATTTCTCTTCCTTGCCCAACCTGAGATGGGATCACTCATTTTTTCTTGCTAATGCAATTAAGTTCTCTATGGATTCGGATTATTAAACTTTTGTCAGAGACATAACCTGTGAAAAACTTCTCCCATTCTGAGGGCTGTCTGCTTGCCTTACTTACTGTGTTCTTGGCTGTGCAGAAGCTCTTTAGTTTGATCAGGTCCCAATAGTGTACATTTTTTTTTTTGAGACAGAGCCTCAAGCTATCCCCCTGGGTAGAGTGCCATGGCATCACAGCTAATAGCAACCTCCAACTCCTGGGCTCAAGTGAGTCTCCTGCCTCCGCCTCCCAAACAGCTGGAACCACAGGCGCCCGCCACAACGCCCGGCCATTTTTTGGTTGCAGCCATCATTGTTGTTTGGCGGGCTCAGGCTGGGGATTTGAACCCGCCACCTTAGGTGTACATGGCTGGCGCCTTAGCTGATTGAGCCACAGGCACCTAGCCCCAATAGTGTATTTTTGTTGTTGCTTCAATTGCCTGGAGTGTCCTCCTCATAAAATGTTCACCCAGTCCGATTTCTTCAAGTGTTTTCCCTATACTTTCTTCTGGTATTTTCATGGTTTCTTGTCTTAAGTTTAAATATTTAATCCAGGGAGAGTCTTACTTAGTTAATGGTGAAAGGTGTGGGTCCAGTTTCAGTCTTCTACAGGTTGCCGGCCAGTTTGCCAGGCACCATTTGTTAAATAGGGAATCTTTTCCCCACTCAATGTTTTTAATTGGCTTGTCAAAGATCAGGTACTGGTAAGTAGTTGGATTCATCTGTTGGCTCTCTATTCTGTTCCATACATCTGCCTCTGTATTTTTGTGCCTGTACCATGCTGTTTTTATTGCTATGGATTTACAGTATAATCTGTGGTCTGGTAGGGTGATTCCTCCTGCTTTGTTTTTATTCCTGAGTAATGCCTTGGTTATTTGAGTTTTTTTCTGATTCCATATAAAATGAAGTACCATTTTTTCAAGATCTTCAAAATATGACAGTGGAACTTTAATGGGGATTGCATTAAAATTATATCTTGCTTTGGGTAGTATGGACATTTTAACAATGTTGATTCTTCCCAGCCATGAGTATGGTATGTTTTTCCATTTGTTAACATTTTCAGCTATTTCTTTCCTTAGAGTTTCATAGTTCTCTTTATAGAGATCTTTCACATCCTTTGTTAGGTAAACTCCTAAATAGTTCATCTTCTTTGGCACTACTGTGAACAGAATAGAGTCCTTGATTGCTTTTTCAGCTTGGCTGCTGTTGGTATATATCAAGGCTACAGATTTATGAGTGTTGATTTTGTAACCTGAGACACTGCTATATTCCTTGATCACTTCTAGGAGTTTTGTAGTAGAATCCCTGGTGTTTTCCAGATACACTATCATATCATCTGCGAAAAGTGACAGCTTAATCTCTTCTGACCCTATATGGATGCCCTTGATTGCCTTTTCTTCCCTAATTGTGATGGCTAAAACTTCCATTACAATGTTAAAAAGCAGTGGAGACAGTGGGCACCCTTGCCTGGTTCCTGATTTGAGTGGAAATGATTTCAGTTTGACTCCATTCAATACAATATTGGCTGTAGGTTTGCTGTAGGTGGCCTCTATCAGTTTAAGAAATGTCCCTTCTTTACCAATTTTCTTAAGTGTTCTGATCATAAAGGATGCTGGATGTTATCAAAAGCTTTTTCTGCATCAATTGAGAGAATCATATGGTCTTTGTTTTTTAATTTGTTTATGTGATGAATTATATTTATAGATTTACATATGTTGAACCATCCTTGAGATCCTGGGATAAAACGTACTTGGTCGTGGTGTATAACTTGTTTGATGTGTTGCTGGATTCTGTTTGTTAGGATCTTGTTGAATATTTTCGCATCAATATTCATTAGTGATGTTGGTCTGTAATATTCTTACTTTGTTGAGTCTTTTCCTGGTTTGGGGATCAAAGTGATGTTTGCTTCATAGAATGT
>CAUYQV010005932.1:0-15285 GCA_963574575.1 Galagoides demidoff
CAGCTCCTGTGAGCCCACATTCAACATTTTTTGATACTTTTGATCCATCTTTGGTATCTACAGAAGATGAGGGAGATAGACTTAAAGAGAGAAGACAGCTTAGTATTGAAGAAGGGGTTGATCCCCCTCCCAATGCACAAATACATACATTTGAAGCTACTGCACAGCTTAATCCATTATACAAACTGGGGCCAAAGTTAGCTCCTGGAATGACTGAAATAAGTGGGGACAGTTCTGCACTTCCACAAGCTAACTGTGACTCGGAAGAGAATACAACCACCCTGTGTTTGCAGTCACGGAGGCAGAAGCAGCGTCAGGTATCTAGAGACAGCCATGCCCCTGTTAGCAGACAGGGAGCTTGGAAAATCCACACACAGATTGATTACATACACTGCCTCATGCCAGATTTGCTTCAGATTACAGGGAATCCCTGTTACTGGGGACTGATGGACCATTACGAAGCAGAAGCCCTTCTCGAAGGGAAGCCTGAAGGCACATTTTGGTCAGGACTCTGTGTGGGAGGATCACCTCTTCTCTGTGAGCTTCCGCCACTACAACAGATCCCTGCGTGCCCGCATCGAACAGTGGAATCAACTTTAGTTTTGATGCACATGATCCGTGTGTATTTCACTCTTCCACTGTAACAGGACTTCTATAACATTATAAAGATCCCAGCCACTGCTTATTATATCACTGAATAGGACTTTTCCATTCAGCCTGCAGTATATCTGTCGTGCAGTAATCTGCAGGTGCACTACATATGATGGAATTGATGGGCTCCCTTCACCATCAATGTTATAGGATTTTTTAAAAGAGTATCATTATAAACAAAAAGTTCGAGTTTGCTGTTAGAAAGAGAACCAGGCAAGGCAAAGTAAATGCTCCCTGTCCCCAGTGGGTATTAACCAAGTCTGCTTTCATGTGCATCAGACAGTACACCTATAAAGCACAGCTGCAGTGCTGGGTTTTCATACAGCCTGTTAGCTGAGTGCTAGTATGTGTCAGATGCAGCCTGCTGTCACTTATTCAGATAAACATCGTGCCTATTGGACAACTAGAGGTTAGAGCTACAGGTGTTCAGCAAGACTACAAAAACATTTTGCCAATTTAGCTAATGGTTTGGTTTTTAATGGCTGTAGTAACTGAGTGAGGCAACTCTGGGACATTTGCTACGAAGAATTCTATTTCTTACTGAAGAACAAATTATTAATATTGGATGAGTATTTCAATAGTGTGACTAATGTTTGAAATTATTTTTTTCTAAGACTTTTTCTATAACTTTCCAAAAGTAGTGATGCTTGTAGCTACTGTAAATCAAGCTTTGGAAGTCCAAAAATATTATAAAAGACTGCCTTCCTTTTAGGAAAAAAAATGCAATTTTCTGGCCATAAGGGCATAGTGCAGTTCACATAAGTGTTGATGTAGCTTACAGTCAGACTCCTTTTTGCTTCTGCAAAAGGTACTATTAAGTAAACCAGGTTTTCTAAATAGTCATTCTTAGAATATCAGACTTATAAAGTTAGTAGTAGAATTTTATTTAAAGGCTCTAGGTATTCATTTTTTAATGAGTGCTTTAACTTAAAACAGATATTTGAATAGCTGCTTCAGTGTAGCTGAACTGAAGTTGACATGTACCGTCTACTCATTTCATAAAAGTTGGATCTTTTTCCGTACCCATCGTGAGTTTGTGAACCATGAAGAAAATGAGACTAAAAGATGCCCAAACAAGTCAGGTAGTAGTGACTACCATGGTTGCTAATGGTGAGACTATTATTAAACTGTCATTAATAATTTGGATTGCAGTATTTATCTCGCTGTTGTAAACTCTTATAGCTGAATTGCTTAAGTATAATTTATAGAATTTCAGTGCAGCTAATTCTTAATGAAAAATTTGAAACCTAAATTGCAGATTTAAAAGGTACTGGACAACCATTGTTTTTGAATAAGTTTAATTAGCACCTTTTTGTCACTTAGAATAGTATGTAATACTACTTGAGTGAGCTGTTTTGGAAGTTATATCAAGTCTAGTGCTTGCTTCTTAGTAATTGAACTGAATCTCCAGTTCTGTCTTAGATATTTTGCACTAAAGTAGGCAAATCTATTCTTGTGTCTTTTTATTAATGTGCTCTGGACCACTGGTGAATGCTCCATAGTTTCCTTACCTGCTGCTACAGAATGTTATTTTATATCCCTATGGCTATTGCCAAGACTACAAAAAAGAAAAACTATATTTGTATGCAACACTAACCCTTTGACTGCTAATATGTGTTTCTGCTTGCTGTGCCTTGTTATGGCTGCTTTTTTGTGCTAATAAAGTATGTTTGGTGTTCTCCTCAAAAAAAAAAAAAAGTCACACATCACAATTAAGTAGGATTCATCCTAGGGATGCAAGGCTTGCTTAACATATGCAAATCTATAAACATAATTCACCATATCAACAGGAGCAAAACCAAAGATCCTCTCAATAGATGCAGAAAAAGCATTTGATAAAATTCAACATCCTTTCCTAAACAGAATGCTGAAGAATATAGGCATTAGTGGCACATTCCTTAAACTGATTGAAGCCATCTATGACAAACCCACAGCTAATATTATACTGAATGGAGTTAAACTGAAAGCTTTTCCACTCAGGACTGGAACAAAACAGGGTGTCCTCTACTGCCACTACTATTCAACATAGTGCTGGAAGTTCTGGGCAATACAATCAGGCAAGAGAAGTAAATTAAAGGCATCCAAATGGGGGCAGAGGAAGTGAAACTCTCCCTTTTCACCAATGATATGATTTTATAGGTAGAGAACACCAAAGACTCCACCACAAGACTTCTGCAAGTGATCAAAAAATACAGTAACATCTCAGGATAGAAAATCAATGTCCACTAATCCGTAGCTTTTGTATAGGCCAACAACAGCCAAGATGAGAAGGAAATCAAGGACACAATACCCTTCTTGGCAGCTCCAAAGAAAATGAAATACCTAGGAACACACCTCACAAAAGAGGGACTGTTATTAAGAAAACTATGAACCCCTAAGAAAAGAAATAGTAAAGATATTAACAAATGGAAGAATATATCATGCTCATGGCTGGGAAGAATCAACACTGTTAAAATGTCTATACTTCCCAAAGCAATCCACAGATTCAATGCTATCCCTATTAAAATACCAACATCATACTTTCAAAACTTAGAAAAAATAATTCATTTTGTATAGAACACCCCCCAAAAAACCCCTGGGTAGCCAAGGAAATTCTTAGTAATAAAATAAAGCTGGGGGCATCAGCCTATCAGACTTTAGGCTGTACTAAAAGGCCATAATGATCAAAACAGCATGGTATTGGCACAAAAATAGAGACATAGACATTTGAAACTGAATAGAAAACCAGGAGATGAAACAAACAACTTACAGCCACCCTATTTTTGATAAACCAAACAAGAACATACACTGGGGGAAAGAACCCCTATTCAATAAATGGTACTGGGAGAACTTGATATCCACATGTAATGTAGACTAAAACTGGACCTGCACCTTTCACTACTCACAACAACTGATTCAAGATGGATAAAAGACCTTAATCTAAGGCATGAAATAATTAAAAGCCTCAAAGAAAGTATAGGAAAAACACTGGAAACTATTGGCCTGGAGGACTTTATGAGGAAAATATGTGGCAATCACAACAACAACAAAAATAAACAAATGGGACTTAATGAAACTGAAAAGCTTCTGTACAGCTAAGGTGACAACAACCAAAGCAAACAGACAACCTGCACATTGGGAAAGGATATTTGCATATTTTGATTCAGACAAAAGCTTGATAACTAGAATCTACAGAGAACTCAAATTAATAAACATAAAAAGAGCCAACAATCCCTTAGATCACTGGCAAGAGAGATGAATAAAACCTTCTCTAAATAAAACAGACAAATGTCTAACAAACATGAAAAAATGCTCGTCAGCCCTAATTATTGGAGAAATGCAAATCAAAACCAACCTGAGATATCATCTAACTCCAGTGAGAATGGCCCTCATCACAAAGTCTCAAATCTGCAGTTGCTGGCATGGATGTGGAAAGAAGGGAACACTTTTACATTGCTGGTGTGACGGCAAACTAATGCAACCTTTTTGGAAGGCACTACGTAGAACCCTCAAAGAACTCAAGCTAGACCTCTCATTTGATCCTACAATCCCATTGAAAAGAAAAAAAAAATCCTTTTACCACAGGGACACTTGCACTAGACTGTTTATTGCAGCTCAATTTACAATCGCCAAAATGTGGAAACAGACTAAATTCCCCCCAACCCAGGAATGGATTAACAAGCTGTGGTGTATGTATACCATGGAATACTATTCAGCCACTAAAAAAGATGGAGACTTTACACCCTTTGTATTAACCTGGATGGAGGTGGAACACATTATCCTTAGTAAAGCATCACAAGAATGGAGAAATAAGAATCCTGTATATTCAATTCTGATCTGAAGACAATTAAGGTCCTAGTACACAATGGGGGTAGGGGATTGGGAGAGCTGAGAGAGGGAAGGAGGGAGAGGGTGGGGGGACAAGGGGTGTGGTACACCTTTTAGGGGTAGGACATAAATATAAGAGGGTCCTTATCTAACAAAAGCAATCAGTGTAACCTGTACCCTCAATGAATCCTCAACAATTAAAAAAATAAATAAATATCATCAGAGAAATGACAATAAAATTGGAATCAAAACAAGGGCAAATTGATATTGCACAAAACACAATAAGGGACATAGAAAATAAATATGAGAAATACATCTAAAGGAGACAGAAACAAAGATAGACTAAATTACAGGAAGGTCCATTCCGCACCCACAGGCCACATGCTGATTTTGTGAAGAATATTTTTGCTTATCTGTGATAATGGATAACACAAAAGGTATGCCTGGTCCTTTTTCTTTACTAATCAGATTTTGTTAGTGTTTGTGTTATTTCATATGTATCCCAAGACAATGCTTATTCTTCCAACGTATAGCAGAGAAAAAAAAAAAGGTTGGATATTCCTGGTTCAAAAGAATCAAAAAAATTGCATTCACTGGAAATGAAGAGAAAGAAATTCAGACAATTGGACTTCCTGGAAAGAAAAAAAAAGTGTTTGTAAATTTGTAAAACTAGAATACACCAAGAGTTTCCATTCAGAAAACATAAATCTATACAAGATGAATATAGATTATGGAAATTATTTTTTTAAATGGTCAATAATAAAGTGTACTGTAGTAAAATTTATCGAATTTTCAAGTCCTTGGCAGCTTGTCAAAATTACCAAGTCATATAAAAGAGAAGAAATGCCAGGGTGGCCTCAGAGTTCTCCATAATTAACTTTTAAAGCCAAATATAATAGAATTATTTTTACAAGATATGTAAGAAAAGAGTGAACCAAAGATTCCATATCAAGACAAGATGTCTTTCAAATATAACTGCTACAAAAAGTTTTTAAGTATGTAAGAATTCAGATTATAATATTTTATGAGATAGTCCTAAGAAAATTACCGTAAGACAAGCATCAGCTCAGAAATGATGACTGGTAAATTAGAGTGAAGGGCTAATGGTAAGCAATGAGTACATTTTCCAGTAAAAGTAAGACTACAATAAAAATAGAATTAAGGTAACAAGATGAATTGGAAATATTATATTCCTTGAAATGTAAAAATGATGGAAAAAATAAATTGAAAAATAAAAGGAAATGAGTCAGAGAGGAAAAATAAGTTAGTGAGTGCCAAAACCAAAGGCTATTTTTTTGAAATAGTGAAGTATGTAGAATATTAGTATAAGCATCTTTAATAATATAAAAGATAACATTAAGTAAGATAATATAACAACTAAAATTGTAGAGAAAAGAAATTATATGATGAAGTAAGAGAAAAGATTTTAAGGTTTTATTGATTGTGGTTTTTTAAAAAAGGCTAATATTATGTACATAAAGTTATAGGCCAGGTGTGGTGGCTCACATCTGTAATCCTAGCACTTTGGGAGGGCAAGGCAGGTGGATTGCCTGAATTTAGGACTTTGAGACCAGACTGAGCAAGAACGAGACCCCACCTCTAAAAAATTAAAGTTAAAAGAAATAAAAATAAAGGTATAACTGTAAGATAACCACTAGAACAATAATAAAACATTACCAAATATTAATTTAAAAGAAAAATTATAAATATAGAAAAAAGCTAGAAGTAAGAGTATATATGTTTATATATTTACATTTATATTTTATACTATTAAAGGGTTAATGTCAGCTATATAAGAAGCTTTGATGCTTATAAGAGACAAAACTAACGTTTTAAATGAAAGGATAGACAAAGACCCATCAAGAAAATGGAAACACCAAAAGAAAAAAGAGAAAAAGAAGAAAAAAAGGAAAGATAAAAAGCAAAATGCATCACTTTACTATTACACAGGGTAGAATTATGCCCCAAAAGCAATTAAAAAGACCCAGAGCACTATTATTTTATTAATAGTGATGCACACAGTAATACAGCAACAACATTCAAAAGCTAAACACCACTGGAAAAAGAGATGATAATCAAAAAATGGAAAACCATAATTTACCTATTTTGTTCAAGGATCAAGAAGACGTAAATTAAGAATAGAGATATCCTAAATAACAAAATTAACACATATAAAATTCTCTACCCTAAAAATACAGAATTAGAAATTCTTTGCAAGTGCCTATAAATCATTTACATAGCTGACAGAGAAATGCCAGAAATTCAAAATTGAAAATAATAAAGATAATATTTTTGACTGAAATGCCAAATTAGGATTTAGCAACAGAATTTGGCAATCTAACACATGACATAATTTTTGGATTTTTTTTCAAACTGATAGTAAAAACATGCTCTTATAGAATAGATATAATTTGAAAATCTCTTATTACAAGTCATCTGAGTAATTCTTCGTATGTTTAAAATCGTGAGAATTTCCACCTGGAAATTCAAAGAAGTTTTTACTTAAATAGATCTTGGTTAAGAGAAACAGAAAGCTATACTGCAAGTATCCAGAAAATAATGAGTTTCTAACTGTATATCAGGTGTATAAATTATAAAGAAGTGGTTGAAAGAATAGTTGCAACGTTAAGTAACTACATACATTTAAGAAAAAAAGAAGACTAAACACAGTAAATCAAACATCAGTCTCAGGTTACAATAGAATGAACATAATAACATCAAAAGTACATAAAATAAGGAAGTAATAAAAATAAAAACAGAAATAAAAAGTTAGAAAGGACAAAAAAGACAATTGATAAAGTCTGAATATAGTTCTTTGGGAGTCTGAATATAGTTCTTTGGGGAAAAAGAAAAAAATGAAACTTGTGCAAATAATAAATTTTTAAAATCAGGAAAGAGAAAGCATAATAAAGAAAGGGTAACCACAGGAAGAAAAGAAATGAAGGAGGACAAGGTAGGACAAAGTAGGAAGGGAAATGATTTCCTGTTTTGACTTCAATTTCTATAGGATCTTAATAATTGTTGGGAGGGATTTATACTTAAAGATGAAGTATTATGTGCTTCCACCAACACCTGCAGTGCATGCATCAAAAGGACAGTTCCTAAATAGTTCTTTTGATTGTCATGCTTTGGGAGTCCCCACTAGAACAGGGTGACAGCAGAGCAGATTTCAGTATTAGTTCTCTCATCTTAACATGGTCATAATAATCCCACTCTCCAAGCTTCCTGGTGGCAGTTTTAGTGTAGGAGATGGGGCTGACAATGAATGCAGACTAGTCTGCAGAGTGTGAGGAGGTGTTAAAATAAACAACCCTCTGGCCCAACCTAACTAGGCTCCTAGGCTAAGAGCAAAATGCAGGGGCTGGCAGAGTAGGTGCAGGTATTAAATTCTAACCAAGAAGAGGATAACCACACACAAGGACTGACCTGAACCATCTTTTCAGCTATCTAGGTCACCTTGCACGAACTTTGGTAATTGCAATGTCATTTGCATTGTGATTTTAACATTTCTGCTCCCTTGAAATCATCATGACAGTTCCAAATCAACCACATAAAGTATGAAAATGGAAGGGAATCCAATTCTAGAAGTTACTACCCAAATTCTCAGTAAAAACCAAGACCCTAAACTTGAGTGTCCCCTCCTGAGTGAAAGACAAAAACTCCCTTCCTACAAGCCTGCCCTCTGCCTCTCTCTTGAGAGTGTACTTTCACTTTCAGTAAAGCTGCCTGGTTTGGGCTTACTCAGTGCATCCTGAAGTTCTTTCCTCCCATGATGACCAAGAAGCTGAAGACACCTCCACTCAGCAGCCATAAATAGCAGGACTATGTCTTTTTTCACTACGGCATATGTTGTGCAACTACACTACATGACACAAAGGAAGTGGTCTATAAACAGTTCTCAAATGAATAAATAACACAAAAACATTCATGCTAACTCTTGGCAAAATTTTGCCTTTTCTGGTATGTAAAACATGCATCAAAAGGACAGAAAATGGGGGCCATGGTCCCCAAACAAAACACAAATAATCAAGTAACAAAGTAATAGGATATCAAACATAATTTTTTTCCTCTATTTTCTCCACTCTGATGATCATTTGTTTATAAAAAAGAAACATGCTAAAATTAGGGATGTCTTAGTGACCTAAGAAATAGCATTGTCCTATTACCAGGAAAGAATTAATCAAACAAACATGTTCTAGAATCTTCTCTGTACATGTCCCTTCTCTGAAACCCAAGCAAAAGCATTATCAATAAACTTCACAATTAGTAATTTAAACTTTCTCATTTCTCCAAACCCTTTTGAAAAGGATACTCTGGCCTTCATAAACATTTAATTGCCACCATTTCTTTTTCTACAGGTAACACATTCTTGATTTACATTTTAATAAGCCCTTGCTAATTGTGCTTATCTGCTGCTTGCCTCTATTAGTGCCATTAGTGAGTTCAAAGACAGAAAAGTGATGAGCATGTTGAATCAATGAACCCACCTTGAAAAATTGGCTTTTGTTTTTGAAACTCAGAGTTCAGGACTTTGACTCCACTGTTGGAGGTAGAAAATTCCCAGTCCCCATTTCTCACATCTGCCTGGCCTCTGCCTCTTTCTACACATCCCCATCACCACCACCACCACCCAGGACCAGCCCTCAACATCCGAGGGAGACCAGGCTGCCAGCTACAGAAAATAAGAACTAGTGAGTTTGGCCTCTGCTTTCCCACTCTCTCCCTTCAGGAGACTGGACAAACAGATTTGTATTGCTCCTGCTACTTGCAGCTCTCTATCTCCCAAGACCTTCCTCAACACAGCCAGCCAAAGTCTGTGTTACGTGTGACCAATCAGAATTTGTGAGTTGGATGGAGTTGGGGAGGTCAGGGAAGGAAGGGAGTGAGGCGCATTTAAGACTCACGTGTAGGCTGGGTACCTGACTCAGCATTTGCCAGAGCAGACACAGAAACTTGCACACTTCTCCAAATAACAAAGGAGACCATGCAAAGTCATACTTCACTGTAGAGCTCCTAATTTGTGTGACTCATTTGGAACAGTCAGGAAGAAAGGATGATGTCCACCTGTATCCATACCTCTCTGAACACACCACCATCCCAAAACATCAGACCCATCTTGACCTTTTGGCATTAGTAGAGGGAAGAACCTTCCAATAGTCAGTGCTGATCAGAAACAGAGTGGCTGCCACTCAGAGTATCTGATAGGGCCTAGCAATGTCCCTTCTTGGGCTTTTCTCAAGCACTACTAGCCAATAAACTGGGCAGGTCAGCAGTTAATGTCCCTGTACAAGGTGAGGACACTGATAGCAAAAACTGTCTAATAAGTTGCCCAACATCCTGTGACCTGCAAGTGACTGGTCATCCCAGCTTTCTCAACATTTCAAGTCTGAGATACTAAAAGAATCACAGAAACACAAAAACCTTAGAGATAAGACTCATTGACCAAATGCCTGAAGAAGCAAACTTTGAGAACTGTAATTCCAACTTCTGGGTCATAAAAGTTCTCTTTATCAAGAAGTTCTATATTTCGTTTGGTAGGGGAAA
The DNA here is from genome assembly GCA_963574575.1 of Galagoides demidoff. NCBI lineage: Eukaryota > Metazoa > Chordata > Mammalia > Primates > Galagidae > Galagoides > Galagoides demidoff. Next base: position 10,003 of record CAUYQV010005932.1, read on the forward strand.
GCAAGAAGTCAGTTGGCTACACCTAAAACATTTATATCTTAGAGTCTTTCTCCCTTCTCATCATTTATTCATTGTTAATGTACATTATCCATTGTTCTAAGCAGTGAATTTTTAAGCTCAAGAATTGCAAGGTGTTTATCCTTGCATTCATCCCAGCACCTAGAAAAAGTTATGTCATATAGTGTATGAACAAAAAATGGTTTTGGAATGAATGAATGAATGAAGAAATAAATATATGAGTGAATGAAGGTACTGAATTAATATTACAGAAACAGGGCACACAGCATAAAGTGAGGGCATTTTGGAAACTGGCTTAGACTATTCTTCATTGCAGATGACTGTGCCATTTATTAGAAAACAACTGTCAGGGGGCAAAGCAAGATGGCAGACTAGAAACAACTCCTTACTAGCCACTGATGACTCAGCAGAGGAAAGAAAACTCCACCGACCTCTGGCTAGGGGTACTATCCCAGGAACATCACTCCGGGGGCACAGTGAAGCAGTGGTGGACTACAGGAGCCAGAAACAAGGTCTAGAGCTGAGAAAAACCAGCACAGAAGGCAAATGCTTGGGAATGGGCAGGGACCAGCCAGGTAGCCTACCCACAAAGAACTGGGAACAAGAGAAATCTGTCTAGCAGGTTTTTAATTTGGGGCTAATCTACTTACCAGAGTGGCCTCAAACAAGTGGGTAGACTAGAACAGTGCCCAGCAGCAGGAACTGAATACCAGGTTTCAGGCAATTCCCCATAGGCTTGGCTGCTGGCTGGGCACTGCCATTGTGGGAAAGCCAAGTACGAGAAATGGTCTGCAGGTCCTAGTGCACAGCTGGTTCTGATGAGCCTGCTAAGCTTGGGCAAACATCCTTGCTTGAGCTGAGCAACCATGAAAATTATTATCGTGGAGCACTGTGTGATATGCCCCCTAAGAAATCTGACAAGAGCTTTAGGACTCCAACCCTGTGGGGACTGAATACTGATGAAGCAACCCAACCCTGATTGAGGGCAACTAAGTCAGGAAGACAGGTCACCAGGATACAACCTCCTTCTCTGCAACCAGAGAGTAGCTTCCAGACTGTGTGTTCTGCATCTCCTAAGACCACAGCCCCTGTTGTGTTTGGGCAGTATGTTGCATTCTCTGTCTCTCTGTCTCTCTGTCTCTCTCTATCTCTTTCTCTGTATACACACACACATACACATATGCATATATACATATGCATGTATATGTAATATATGAACATTTCTATATATATGCATGTGTGTGTACATATATATAATATATATGTATATTTCTTTGGTTTTCTTCTTTTTTTTGATTGCTTATAGTTTCATTTTTACTTTCTTCAATAGCAATTGCTCTTCCATTTATGTTATGGTTTTTCACCCCTTTTTTTCTCTTTTTTGTTTTATTTCTCCCCTGTTTTCTCTTTATTAATAGAGATTTTTCTACTTTTCTCATCTTTTCCACATACAACAGCAAATCTATCCCTTCCTCATACAACGACTAATATATTCCTTGTTATCTTCTTTGTCTTATATGATTTATTATATAATTATATATTTTTAGTTTTTTTCTTTCTTTTTCTTTTCTCTGGGTGCTAGGAGGTCACAGCATTGGTCCATCTCAAGGAGGTCATGAGCTCATTGTCTAAGGCTTCCTTCTGGCTTTGGCCTTTGGGGAAAAAATATTGGCAGGTCCCCACTGCAACATACTGCTGAATTTTTAATTTGGGGGAGGGTTTGTTTTTCTCTTTCTATATTTGGCAGAGGTGGGGTCTTCCTTTTGTGTGGCAGGGAAGGAGTGCCTGACTTTGATAGATTCATCCAACCCAGCTCCACAAAGTCCTAGAGTTCCAGGTATGACCATAGCAACCTGTAGAAGTACACCATTTCTCCTATTGCTCTCTTTCTCTTCTTTCACCCCCATCCTTTTCTGTTTTTTCTTTTTCTCTTCTTTCTACCTTCTCACTCTTTACCCTTTTCTGCCTTTTGGCCTCATACTAAAAGGCCACTAGTACACTTAAGCTCTGAGACCAGCTAATGAAAAGTAAAGGAGGTAGTAAAAAAAGGGGGGGGGGGAGGAAGTGAATGAGAAAAAAAGACACATGAGAAGGAACCAACAGAAAACTTCTGACAACATGAAAAACCAGAATAGAGCAGCACCCCCTCTCACCCCCGACAAGGAAATATGAGGCTGTTACTGCAGAGGAGTCTACCAATAAAGAATTAATTAAAATAACAGAAAGGGAATTGAAAATATGAACAGCAAAGGTAATGAAGAGAATTAAAGAGAAAATGAAAAAGCAGATCAAAATAATGGATGGAAAGATGGAAAATATAGAAAGGATATGGTGGTGCTTAAGGAACTGAAGGAGTCAATCAAGGAATTTAAAGATGCAGTGGAGAATGTCAATAACAGATTAGAATATAAAGAAGAAAGAAATTCAGACCTAGAGGATAAAGCTCTTGAGCTAAATTAGGTAGTTAAAGAGATGGAAAAGAAGAGAAAGAAATCATAACATTCACTCAGAGAATTGTGGGCCTCCACAAAGCATTCAAACATATGAATGAAGGGAAAGAATAATATCCCAATGGAATGGAATCCTGCCTGGAGGATATTATAAATGCAAATTTCCCAAGTTCCACTAAAGATTCCCAAATCCTCCTTTTACAGGGCTATCAAACCCCAAGCCATCTCAGCTCAAACACAGCATCTCCAAGACACAATGCAATGAACCTGTCCAAAGTCAAGACAAAATTTTGCAAGCAGCCAGGAGCAAGCGCCAATTGACCTACAGGTGAGGATCGATCAGGATGACAGTAGACTTTTCAGCTGAAAATTTGCAAGCCAGAAGAGAATGGTCATCTACCTTTAACCTTCTTAAAGACAACAATTTTCAGCCCTGAATTCTATATCCTATTAATTAGGCTTAAAAATTGATGGAGAAATCAAATCTTTATCTGATATGCAAACACTGAAGAAATTCACCACATCTAGACCAGCTCTACAAGAAATACTTAGACCTATTCTCACACTGACCATCATAACACCCCACCAGCAAAGTAAACACCCAGGAAATAAAGCATAAAACCTAGCTTCCACAATGGCACAAAAGATAAAACTAAGCAATAGACTTTCACAAAATAAGATGAATAGAACTCTACCACACTCATCAGTTCTCTTGATAAATGTCAATGGCTTGAATTTCTCATTGAAGAGGCACACTGGCTGATTGGATAAAAAAGGACATGTCATCCATATAGTGTCTCCAGGAAATGCATCTAACCTTAAAAAACAAATCTAGAATTGGGGACAAGGATGAAAAACAGTATTTCAGGAAAATGGAAACCAGAAGAAAGGGGAGGTCACAATCTTATTTTAAGATACAAGTAGATTTAAAGCAACTAAAGTTAATAAAAACAAAGATGGTCATGGGAAAAGTGCAACAACAAGATATTTCAACTCTAAATATTTATGCACCCAACTTAAATGCTCCCAGATTTATGAAACAGAAATGATTAGTCTGAGCAATATGACATCACATAACAACATAATATCTGGGGACTTTAACATCCCTCTGGTAGAACTGAACAGATCCTCTAAACAAAAACTAAACAAACATACAAGGGATTTAAATGTGACCCTACAGAGGGACTTTACCTAACAAATGCAATCAATGAAACCTGGTTTCTTGTACCCTCAATGAATCCCCAACAATAAATTTTTTAAAAAAATTTTTTTCAAAGTAAATGTGACCCTACAATAAATTGGCTTAATAGACATATAAAGAACATGCCATCCCAAAGCTAAGGAATATATGTTTTCTCATTAACATGGAACATACTGCAAAATAGATCATATCATAGGATACAAATCAAACCTTAAGAAAATTAAAAGAATGGAAATTATACTTTGTATCTTCTCAGACTAGAAGGAAATAAAAGTGGAACTCAATTCCAACAAAAATTTTCATCCCCACACAAAGGTACAAAAATTAAACAAACTTACACTGTATGAAGGTTGGGTCAGGGAAGAGATAAAGGAGGAAATTGTTTGTACCCCAAACAACAATATAGCTACAAGTTATCAAAAACCTGTGGGATACTACAAAAGCAGTCCTATGAGGGAAATGTATCCCATTAGATGCCTACATCCACAAAACAGAAAGAGAGCACATCAACAACATAATGAGTCATCTTAAGGAAATGGAAAAAAAAGACCAATCAAATCCCAAACATAGCAAAAGAAAAAAATAATAATCCAAACTAAATCAGGAATAAAGGAAATTGAAAACAAATGAATCATTCAGAAAATTAATGAAATTAAAAGTTGGTTCTTAAAATAAATAAATAAAATCAATAAAACTTTGGCCCAATTAACTAGAAACAGAAAAGCAAAATCTCTAATTTCCTCAATCAGAAATGCAAAAGGGGAAATAACAACAGATATCACAGAGATACAAGAGATTATCTCCAGCTACTACAAGAAACTATGCCCAGAAAATTGACAATGTGGGGAAAATGGACCAATACCTAGAATCCTATCCTGTCCCCAGATTTAACCAAGAAGAAATACAACTCTTGCTCAGACCAATAAGAAGCAATGAGATCAAGAAAACAAAAAATCTGTCAATAAAACAAAGATTCAACCTCACACCAGAATTCTATCAAACCTTCAAAGAAAAGCTTATACCTATACTGCAGAAACTATTACAAAACATTGAGAAGGAAGGAACCTTCCCCAATACATTCTATGAAACGAATACCACCCTGATACTAAAACCATGAAGGACCCAACTAAAAAGGAGACCTTCAGACCATTTCATTGATGGATATAGGTTCAAAAATACTCAATTAAATCTTAGCCAATACATTACAGCTACGCATTAAAAAATATATACATTACAATTAAGTAGGTTTCATCTCAGGGATACAAGGTTGGTTTAACATATGCAAATCCATAAATGCAATTCACCATATCAAAAGAAGCAAAAACAAAGACCATGTGATCCTCTCAACAGATGCAGAAAAAGCATTTGATAAAATTCAGCATCCTTTTCCTACAAGAACACTTCAGAATATAGGATGGGGGGACATTTTTTAATCTGATTGAAGCTGTTTATGACAAACCCACAGCTAATATCATACGGAATGGAGTAAAACTGAAAGTTTTTCCACTTAGAAATGGAACCAGACATGGTTGTCCTCTTCTTTCACTTCTATTCAACATAGTGCTATAAGTTCTATCCAAAGCAATCACACAAAAGAAGGCTATAAAGAGCATA
>CAUYQV010005933.1:0-11323 GCA_963574575.1 Galagoides demidoff
TGGGTGCCTGTGGTCCCAGCCACTTGGGAGGTGGAGGCAGGAGACTCGCTTGAGCCCAGGAGTTGGAGGTTGCTGTGAGCTGTGATGCCATGGCACTCTACCCAGGGGGATAGCTTGAGGCTCTGTCTCAAAAAAAATAAAAAATAAAAAATAAATAAATAAATAAAAAGAATGAAGATCTAGCTCAGTCGAATATTTTAAGTGATACTTTTCATAATTTACCTAATAGTTTTAGATGTTCTGAACTAGCAAGTTTTCTCCTGCCCTCTAATCTGCTGTATTTCTTAAAACCTAGATCAATATCCAGAATTTATTTTTAAGGATTATTATATAAACATTATTTAAGGTGAGTCACATTATTTAGGATGAGTGGCCCTTCCTTTTTTGAATTTACCTAAGGCTCTTTACTCTGAGAATCTTTCACTGGCTTGAGAGACTATAAATGACAAAGTTTTGTTTTCTATCCCAGATTTACTAGCATCACAATAAGGGACATAAGACAAAATAATTAAAATGATGCAGATGATGGATTAATGACTATTGCACCTCTGATCTTATATGTGTAACTGACTATTCATATAGCAACCCACAGACAACAACTCCCCCTACAGAGACCCAATACTTTTCCTGCCTACAACCCCCAAAGGAGGGGCACATTGCTCTGATAACCCTGAAAACCCTGCCTCTAGTTTTGAGCTGCACTCTGCTAATTTTCTGATTTCACGAAGTGCCATTACCTCTTCTGAGTAACTCTTCTATCCTATGACCTATAGAATCCCATCAGGGAGAGAGAAGGCAGATAATTTTACATTTGTCTATACCACTTAAATACAACTCAAGAATATATCTAATATTCGGTTGCCTAGTAGCATTGCTAAATAAGCTAAAGTCAGGATAATTTAAACGATATGTGTTCCACTAAAATATAAGAAAATGAACTTAATCACTTCTGATTTGTTATTTCACAGATATCTTCAGTTCTATTTGAGGAGGTTTTTGTCATCTGCTAATAAATTTTTTATGGTTGGCCAGAAAGTCATATTCTACGTCATGGTAGATAACTTCTCCATGATGCCTTGGATACCTCTGAATCCCCTCCGTACATTCAAAGTTTTTGAAATAAAGAAAGAGAAAAGATGGCAAGACATCAGTATGATGCGCATGAAGATCATCAGTGAACACATTGTCCATTATATCCAATATGAAGTTGACTTCCTCTTCTGTATGGATGTGGACCAACTGTTCATGAAAAGATATGGACTGGAGACTCTGGGAGAGTCAGTAGCTCAGTTACATACTTACTGGTATAGGACAACTCCTGAGATGTTTCCTTATGAGAGAAGTAAGTTATCAGAAGCTTATATACCTATGGGTGAGGGGGATTTTTATTACCATGCAGCTGTTTTTGGTGGCACTCCCATTCATGTTCTCAATATTACCACAGAGTGCATAAAAGGAATCATGAATGACAAGAAAAATAACATTGAAGCAGTGTGGCATGATGAAAGCCACTTAAACAAATATTTCTTTCTGCATAAACCCAGTAAAATCTTATCACCAGAATATTGCTGGGATTTCCGTGTTAAGAAGAATTCTGATATCAAAACTGTCAAACTCTCTTGGAATATGAAGAATTATGAAATGCTTAGAAGGACATCATAATTTTATGGCCCTTCCTTTACACTTCTGAATTCAAGAGCATTGTTTTGTCTTATTCTTTAGAAAATTAGCACTTGATAAATTTTAGCACTAAGAAATTACTAACAAAATGGCAAGCCCACCACACAGAAAACTCATACTTATCTTCACATTCATTTTGAACCCACACAACATGGGGTTTAGTAGTTGCAGAATGAGTTTGTTGAAATTAGATGTAGATATGAATGTTTAGGAATATTATTTGTTAGATCACATTGAATAAAACGGACTCTGTCTCAAGAAAATGAAACTTGAAATATTTTAATTGATTTATGTAGATAAAAAATTTTCATATTGTTTAAGGAAATTTGCCTATAGGTGTGGGGAAAGGAAGATCTTTGAAACGATACTAACATGGCCAGGAGTAGTGGCTCACGCCTGTAATACCAGCACTTTGGGAGGCTAAGGCAGGTGGATTACGTGAGCTCACAGGTTCAAAACCAGCCTGAGCAAGAGCGAGACCCTACCTCTAAAAAACAAAAAAAATCTAGGTGTTGTGGTGGGTGCCTGTAGTTCCAGCTACTTGAGAGGCTGAAGCAAGAGAATCTCTTGAGCCCAAGAGTTTGAGGTTGCTGTGAGCTATAATGCTACAGCACTCTACCAAGGGTGACAAAGTGAGACTTTGTCTCAAAAAAAAAAAAAAAAAAGAAGAAGAAGAAGAAGAAACTATACTAATATTATTGGATGTAAAACTTCGAGAGCATTAAAGTTGCCACCAGATGGGCAGTGAATTCGCTAGGAAACTTTGAATTGTTAAAAAAGAACTATATGCTTTAAAACTGTTGTAAAAACTTATGAAAAAAAATAGAGGGAGAGAAAATTGGGATCTCCCTTTATTCACTCTTCACAAACCGTTTTTTTCATATTCCTTTTACATGCATTTATATACTCACCACATGGATATATATACAGGTACCAACACATGCCCTTATATAGTATTTTATACAAATTGACTTATATCACACACATATATACACATGCGTACGTATATTTTATCAACAGTCAAGGTCTAGCTAGGAAAACGCAAACTGCTATTCTAGGCTCAGCACCTGTGGCTCAAGTGGCTAAGGTGCCAGCCACATACACTTAAGGTGGCGGGTTCGAATCCAGCCCAGCCCGCCAAACAACAAAGATGGCTGCAACCAAAAAATAGCCAGGCATTGTGGCGGGTGCCTGTGGTCCCAGCTGCTTGGGAGGTGGAGGCAGGAGATTCGCTTAAGCCCAGGAGTTGGAGGTCGCTGTGAGCTGTGATGCCACGGCACTCTACCCAGGGGGACAGCTTGAGGCTCTGTCTAAAAAAAAAAAAAAAAGAAAAAGAAAATGCTATTCTAGGTATTTCAAATGGTGAGAGTTTAATACAGAGAATTGGACATATAGGCGATAAAAGAGCTGAAGGGAGATACAAGAAAGAATGAGGGGGCGGCACCTGTGGCTCAAAGGAGTAGGGCACCAGCTGCATAAGCAGGAGGTGTCAGGTTCAAACCCAGCCCCAGCCAAAAACTGCAAAAAAAAAAAAAAAAAGAATGAGGGAACATTTTTTTTTTTTCAATGAAGGCAATAGTACCCTGAGGGCTGGAGAGAAAATGTAGGCTGTCCAGAAAGAGTTAGTACCTAGCAGAACTTACCTGGTATGAGCTGGGACAACATAGGGGCATTCCTGATGCTGCTAGATATGACACCTAGGGTATGTGTAGATTAGGGAGACCAAGATCAGGCTATTCCTTTCCTCAGGCTATTCCTTTTCAAAGATTTGAAAAGTCCACCTGTTTTGCTACAAAGCACCCATTCTTACCCTCCTTACCCCCACCTAACTCCCATGAAATGATGTCATGTTTCCATCCAGTATAATTCAATTAACTTTTGCACAAATGAACCATAACTTTCTTCTCATAAATATGGAACACAAAGTACTATCAATGTCTCTCACCATGTCAAAGAACCCCAAATATGAGGTCCTCTCCACCAGAACTGTATGCGGCTCCTCACAGTTTTATAAACTCTGATTTAAATCAATCAAAGAATTTCAATTTAAATAACAAAGATTCTCCAAAGATAATAATTTTATTTGAGAGTGTACAGGGGATTTGCATATTTGGGATGTGCAGGCTATGAGGAGCATGGGCATATCCAGGAGGTAGAGGCAAGGGGATGATTTTAATGGAAAAAGTATACGGAAGTAGTTTTGAGACAAAGAGAACATTGGTTACAGGGGCTTATCTCCAGGAGTTGATGTCAATTTATTACTGCAGACAGTGTGCCAGGCAAGAGTTTTTGTGTATCCAGCTAGCTGTCCTTGTGACTCATGTAGCAAGCTGTAGAAAGTCCTTAGGAAAAGTTCTTTTTATATGCATATTTCTATAAGAGTCTTTATAATAGTTCTTATCACAGGGGTGTATGCATGAAGGCCCTCCTTTCTCAGCTCCCAGCTCTATTTATATTTTATTCATTGGGCTTTGACACAAGTGACTCCATTTTTATTCTTGAACTTTCACAAGAAAAAACTAATACATCTCATTAAAAAATAATGGAAGGAAAAATAACTTGTTGACATATAACTGTACATTTATATATAAAATATGTAATATATGTATAATACATAGAAAAGATTAATATGTATACCTGCTAAAGTTCTCCTTTCTTTAACTGGTCATAAGGTCAAATTCAGATTTATTCATATTTATCTCTTCCTTTCGTCACCCGTTCCCTATTCCTTACTTTGCTAAAATCTCAGATAGATAGGGTTCTTTACCTGGGGGGGAAGAGAGCGGGTATAAGCCTTTTCTCTATGGAATCTGAATCTTTGGTGGACATCTTTGTTGAATTACCATAGTTTTTCCTTAATGAAGGCTGTAAGATAAGGTAGTATTAAGAGGCTCTCAGGGAGACAGTTCTAGATATAGCCCCCATTTCACTACTGTATAGTAGCAACCAACTTTCTTCTTGATAATTATGATTAGTTTTGGGGAGTCCAATACAGAGAACCCCTTCTCTGACTGTTGATTCAACATGAGAAGACAAAGTGATCAGGAGAAGTCTCCAGTTCCAATTCAAGAGGATTGTAACTCTGTTTACTTATAGGAGCATTCCTTTCTTACACACGAAGCCCTTCAAACCCAGTGAACCCAAGCTCGCAGAGATGGAGACAAAAATTATTCTAGTGGACTATTTGGTTTAATTTGAAAAGAAGGGCCTTAAAACCTCTACCTCATGCATTCTGACATAGTAGCCACTATTATAAGGCATAACCCATATCCTTTAGGACAACCCACACAACGGGCATTATAACTAAATATTTGGCAGGCCATTTCATAAAGTAAATTGCTTCCAGTCATGAGTTGCATGGTACGACCAATGGACTCCATGGATGCAAGCCTATTGTTGCACTTACTTTACAATAAAATGTATCTCCTAGACAGTGGTGTCCAACCTTTTTACTTTTCTGCCACACTTTGGAAGAAGAATTATCTTAGGCCACACAAACACTTAAATACACAAACACTAACAAAAGCTGATTATCGCAAAAAATAAAAAGTTTGGGCTCAGCACCTGTAGCTCAAGTGGCTAAGGCATCAGCCACATATACCTAAAGTGGCAGGCTTGAATCCAGCCTGGGCCCACCAAACAACAATGATAGCTGCAACCAAAAAATTGCCAGGCATTGTGGCGGGCACCTGCGGTCCCAGCTACTTGGAAGGTGGAGGCAGGAGACACACTTGAGCCCAGGAGTTGGAGGTTGCTGTGAGCTGTGATGCCACAGCACTCTACCCAAGGGGAGGGCTTAAGGCTCTGTCTCAAAAAAATAAAAATAAAAATAAATTAAAAGTTTGGCTCAGTGCCTGTACCTCTGTCGCTAGTGTACCAGCCACATACATCAGAGCTGGTGGGTTCAAACCCTGCCTGGGCCTATCAAACAACAATGACGACTACAACAACAAAATAGCCAGGCATTGTGCCTGTAGTCCCAGCTACTTGGGTGACTGAAGCAAGAGAATCACTTGGGCTCAAGAGTTTGAGGTTGCTGTGAGCTTTGATGCCACAGCACTCTACCTAGGGTGACATAGTGAGATTCTGTCTCAAAAAAAAAAAAAAACCAACTTTGTACTTACTTTTTGCAATATCCAATACCACAGATAAGCCAAACAGTCCTCAAGTAATCGGCATGTGGCCCACAGGCCATTGGAACCCAAGTAAGAGTCAATGGAGGAAGCAATTTTATAAGACTATAAATGGTGGCCCTGGCAGAGAACTGTAAAAAGGTAAATTTGTACTGAAAATATATATTTTTCAGGGATAAATTTCTTCTTTTATTTGATGGAAAAGATCCAAAGTAAACAATATGCCATCAGTAGCCAGATGGTCCTTAGAAGAAAGGTACCATATGGGGTACTCAGGTGGCCTCTGCTCTTGAAGGCTGGCATTTACCAGAGATAGACAGATCATCATTGATGAGAGGAAATATATTCTACTGATCTGGGCACAGCATCATCCCTACACCAAGACCACCTGAGCAAACACTGTGGTGGCTACAGAAAAGGCTGACTGAACTCGCAGTCTCTGTCTCAAAAAGGCTCTGTCTCAAAAAAATAAAAATAAAAATAAATTAAAAGTTTGGCTCAGTACCTGTACCTCTGTCGCTAGTGTACCAGCTACATACATCAGAGCTGGTGGGTTCAAACCCTGCCTGGGCCGCAGGGTTGGATCATCTCGCCTACCCGATTACTGAGACCCTCTTCTACTGTGACTGCTCTTTGGTGAGCATTTTCATGGGACACATATAACCTTATACTCAGAAGAGGATTATTTCAGAAGACTATAAGGGACCTCAGACTATTTTGTCACCAGTCTCCCAATCTGCCTGACTCCAATGTTATATAAACTACTTGCATTTCATAATGGATTACAGATGCATACATCCAGGCTTTCAATTTGTTGGATCAGAAAGCATTAAGTTCATGGTGGGTAGGGAGGTCATAGCTCAAGTAAATCTCTTATGTATTAAGCATTCATTCTCTACCCAAGCAAAATGCTTTGTTCAGTGTCTGTATTTGCCACTTGAATCTACTAAGTGGCACAGACCTTGCCCTGAAGACTAGACCTAATATAGTGCCTTCTCTTGTCCGGGGTCCCACTCAAAACTCAGTTTCTCAGGAAACAAGTCAGACTAGCACAGCCAAATGCAGCACATGTTGTCTCCAACACCCAGAGTCTCATGGAGCCTTGTGCCTCTGATTTAGTTAAAGTGGTACAAGGTGCAGGAACTTGTCTAGCGTAGATATGTCTAAATGCTCCTCAGAAATGGGACCAGTTGGCAGACTCCTGAACTTTGTGGAGTTTTTCTTCTACCTCTTAGTGTGCATTTGTGTTAGCATGACACCTGGAATTCTTGCCATTTTCTGCTCAAAAGATCCTTGCTAACAGATATAGGACAAACATTTGTCAGCTATACCTCAAATAGCAGGGATTGTGCCAATTTTCTCCAGCAAAGATACACCTGGAAAAGTAATTGTCATTGGAGTTAGCACTTAATTAACTTTTCAATGATTCACAGGCATTTTCCAATTCCATCTGTCTTTTCTACTCACAAAGCAAGCAAATTAAACAAGGATATAATAAGAATCAACAACTTGCAATATCCAAGTCTTTAATGGAAGCGCTAATCTTCACAATTTCCACAAGGGGGTGTTATTATTTTAGTAGGAGACTTTTCTATCGCCTTCTATTAGACCTTTTTACTACATTAACCTTTCCTCCATGGGTCAGGGACTTATGTAAACCCTCTACCAGTTGCTAAGTATACATGTTCCAACCATAAATTCAGAAACTAAAGAAAAAAACACAGAATGACTCTTTTATATAGCGGAGTCAACTATATAAAGAGATAAATTCAGGGCAAAATTTAATTTATACCCTATTGTCTATAAGTCGTCCTCCTCTGTTCAGGAGACCACAGTGGTATTTCTAGCCCCTAGAAATTATTGTTGATTCAGAGTTAGTGTCCATTCTACATTTCTGCCCAGGACATAGTTGTCCTCATAAATGACTACAGGTCTTCTCCCAAGGTGCCACAGCCTCCCCTTCAATCAAGGGACTCAAGTTTTATAAACTGCCTTCAATGTGGGAACACACAAAGAGACCATAACTTTTCACTGTGGCAACTCAAGTTGCATTTCTGTTAACCAGACCTTGAGTTTTCCCAGTAACGTATAATGCATCATTCCTTTTTTATTATTATTAAATGATAGCTGTATACATTAATGCAAACATGGGGTACAGTGTAGTGTTTTCATATACAATTTGAAATACTTTCATCAAGCTGGTTAACATACACTTTGTGTCATTTACTTAGTCATTGTGTCAAAACATTTATATTCTAGTTCTCTCTCTCTTTTTTTTTTTTTTGCAGTTTTCATTACTGATCCCTCATAATAGCAGCTCTTTATTATTTATTTATTTATTTATTTTATTGAGTGGTAACTATGTGCATTAATGCACTTCTGGGGTACAGTGTGGTGTTTTCACACTAACGCCTCATTCTTAACTGAAATCATAGAGTCCATTTCAGTATCTCCCCACACAGATTCATTTCTCAAAGACACGGTAGAAAAAAAAAAATGTCCTCTAAGTCTCACCCCTCACTAGGGAGGACTGGGGTAAATGGAACGAATTGTACATAACAAATTCACTTCAACACTCCTGTCTCCCTAAACCTTTAGATTTCTTTTACCTCATGCCAGGGAAGTTATAACATCTGAACCTCATTAATTGTAGGCTACCACTGAATTAAACTTTTAGTTTAATGACCAAGAAACTCTTAGAACATAAGAGTTAGATAACAACTAAGATAACATACTAAATTCATAATCTCATGGAAATGTATCTGTTTTAGTAACTTCAGCTTAATCCAATATTATATTCCATTTATATTGGTCTGACCATCTTGTAATCCATTCTCACATGTGTTTTCCTAGCAAGAGCTCAAAATTCTTTTTCCAATTAAAAAATTTCTTTAGAGACAGGAGATTTGCTATGCTGCTCAGGCTAGCTTTGAACTCCTAGGCTCAAGCCGTCTTCCTGCCTCAGCCTTCCTAATAGCTGGGATTATAAGCATGTGTGCCACTATGCCTGTCTGGAAATTCTTTTAATGTAGAAGTTATCTCCTTTTAGAACAGACCTTGAATTCTTTCCATGAGGCATGATGTATCTGACTCTAGGTATTAAGTCTATAGGTAATGAAAATAACTATCACCTTCTAAATCCACTATCTTACGTGGGGTCATTAGAGCCCCTGAAAGCAGGAAAGACTTATTTCCTCAGAAATATGAGGGGGAATTATTTCCACTGACAAAAGAGGTTCAGGAAGATTTAGAATTTCAAGTTCTCAGATTCATCTGAATCTACCCAATGTTCTCCTCCCATATAAGGGTCCCCATCATTCCCAATTCTTTAATTTTAACACAAGAGACTTTTAGAAGTTATATATTCAAATTACATTCTAATTATATACATCACACAATTATATTTTGGGTTTTATCCTCAGTCATTTATGCCTTCTGGTCACACATGGAATTCCTCATGAGAATTCCCTGTAAGGAGCTAAAAGGGGCCCAGCGCCTGTGGCTCAAGCAGCTAAGGCGCCAGCCACATACACCTAAGGTGGTGAGTTCGAATCCAGCCTGGGCCTGCCAAACAACAATGATGGCTACAACCAAAAAATAGCCAGGCATTGTGGTGAGCGCCTGTAGTCCCAGCTACTTGGGAGCAGAGTCAGGAAACTCGCTTGAGCCCAGGAGTTGGAGGTTGCTGTGAGCTGTGATGCCATGGCACTCTACCCAGGGGCTGTGTCTCAAAAAAAAAAAAAAAAAAAAGGAGCTAAAAGGGACGTGCACCCACACACACACACAAAATGGCATCTGGCTCCGTGTCCCTCCCTTGAGCTAAGGGTTTAAATTTCTAGTCTTGTTATTTCATTTCTGTAAGCTCTCTAGGACAATCAGAAGCAGCAATCCCATCCCATAGACCTTGTACACATATGTTCTAACCACAATGGAATACAACAGTTACTTAATGCCTGAAAGTTTTCCCTTCACCTAACACTTCATCCCATGAAAATACAGGTGATAAAATAATCTAAATAAGTCTAGTAACCCCATTCTAATTGTAAGGAGGGTTCATGGTAGTCAATAGGTAAGTGACTCAATCCCATAATCTTACCATGAGAGTATAGGTATCTGTATCTTTGGTACATAGTTTGCATAAATTGGCCATTATTATCTCAACTCTGTATCCATGGCCTTCTTCATGCTCCTGGATGATAGTTATCTAACATCTAGATGTATGAATATGGGCCAGCAATCCTTCAACCAACCTACCAAGTGATTGCAGACACGTGAAAGCTCCCTAGCCTAGCCCAGATCAGGAGAACCATACAAATGACCTATAGAATTATAGGCAAAAATAGGCATTGTTGGTTCAACCTATTAAGGTTTGGGGTGGTTTCCTAATCAGCAAAAACCAATACTACATCACTCCTAGTACCAATAAAAGTGTTCAATCAGGGTCCAATCAAGAAAATGTGGGTATTTCTAGGGATTTTAAAATGAGAATTGGTTACACGGATGATGGAATTACAAAGGAGCTAAAGAGGATTGTGAAAAAACGGAGAAGCTGCAACCATCCCCCGAGAGAAGACCAAAAGCCAGGAAGAGGCAGCTGTTCGGTGGCAGCTAGGACCACAAAGACTTTCTGACTTCAGTTTTGTGCTTTTTCTTTAAGCTCTCTATTCCTGTTAGATGAAGCCATTTTACCTGCCTGTCAGTCATTGATTTCCTATGTGATGTAAAAAGAATAGAAGTTTACTTAGCCCATAGGTCTGGGGGCTGAGAAGTCCAAGGTAGAGAGGATGGCATCTGGTAAGGGTCTTCTTGCTTCTTTATAACATGATGGAGGATATCACATGGCAAGAAAGCCAAGGCATGCGGCTCTGGTCTCTCTTCCTCTTCTTATAAAGCCACAAATCTCAACATGGGGGCCTTACCCTAATGACTTTATCTCACTCTAATTACCTCTCCCAAAGGCCTCAGTCCAAATACCATCAACATAGGAATTTGGGGATTAAGTTTTCAGCACATGAAATTTGGAGGACACATTCAAGCCACTGCATGCCAAAAATCTTTGGTTTCAATGAGCACCTCATTCATGTGAACCCAGGGACAATATAAATTTATAGTAGTTGTTTATTACTATAGTCCACAGGCTGTTAGAAATCTGTCTCTGAGTACTAATATGATTATTTTTTCATTAGTGCACAACAGTTGTATATATTTGGTGAGTACGTGTGATATTTTGCTAATTGTGTACTAAGTGTTTCAGGGTATTAGACTATCCATGGAACATTCATCTTTACTTTGGGAACATTCCAATTCTTCTTTTCAAGCTATTTTGAATTGTACTATAATATTATACTATATTATTATTAACTATAGTCACCCTTCTGTACTTTCAAACACTAGACCTTATTCTTTTTAATTGTATTTTTATACCCATTAACAACCTCTCTACATCCTCGGCCTGCCCCACTGTAGTCGACTGCTGTCAACTCTCTACCTCCATCAGATCAACTTTTTAA
>CAUYQV010005937.1:0-11151 GCA_963574575.1 Galagoides demidoff
CTAAATGCCAAATGAATTTGAGAAAACAATGTGCTGCCACCTGCATGTTGTAGACATCTGTAGAATGTTTAAAAGTATGATGCCTCAACCCTAACCCAGGTAGTAAATCAGAATATTAGGTCAATAAGCTAAAACTAATAATACATGGTATGTTCACTCAAAAGGGAGTGTTAATGGATTAGCTCCTCTGAGAGACTAGAATTAAACTTTAGATGGAGAGAAAGAAGGATGTCAAGTGCTAACAAAAAAAGCATAGCTAGACAAATGTACAAGTGGCAAGTGGGCCTAATGACTAATTAATGGAAACCAGGTCAGAAATAAAGATATAGATCATATTATCAAAGGCCATAGGTGCTATAGAAAATGTTACTCTGTTGTGTAAGTCAATGGTTCCCAACCCTCATAATCAGATGTAGATGATAAATAAGGAAACTTTCATCCAAAGAAATCTGAGTTACTAAGCAAGATGACACCCATGAACTCAGATATGTGCTGCCAAATTTTGTAGCTAAGTGTTTTTGCATTTTTATGTGTGGAGAGAAGTATTAGGCACAGCCAGTTAAGTTATATGGTAAAATTTGAGGCCCAAATCTCAGTGATACCACAAAAGTTGATTTTTAATTTATGTTCCTTGTCCCATATGGATCAGTGGGAGCCTCTACTGTGAGACCATTTAAACTAACAGATGTTCTTGTATTTCTATCATCTGTAACATAGGGCTGGTTCACAATCATCTTAAAAAGGGAAGAGACTGAAGTATTGAAAGATGTACTTCTGGGTAAAGCCTGTGGCTCAGTGAGTAGGGCGCCAGCCCCATATACCGAGGGTGGCAGGTTCAAACCTGGCCCCCACTGAACTGCAACAAAAAATAGCCAGGCATTGTGGTGGGCACCTGTAGTCCCAGCCACTTGGAAGGCTGAGGCAAGAGAATCACCTAAGCCCAGGAACTAGAGGTTGCTGTGAGCTGTGTGATGCCACGGCACTCTACTGAGGGCAAAAGAGGGAGACTCTGTCTCTACCAAAAACAAAAAAAAAGATGTATTTCTTCGCATTAACAAGATGAACCACATGACCTGTGCTCACATTTTTGTTTACATATATTAGATACATGGTTATATTCATGAGCGCTGGTAAACTGTTCCCTACATATAGGTGGAAAGGAAGGACAAAACTGGGTGACCGCTAGTAAAGTCTATCAATTTGCAAATCAATTCTTAAAATTTTATAATAAAGTTAAGACCAAATGATAGTTCAAAACTACTGTCATAAACACTATGCATAAATACTATGTAGTAGGCATCAGGGATGAGATGAGGGTCTGTGATGACAAAATAGATATAGGAATAGGGAAGGTCAATGGGAAGAAAGAAAGGAGACAAAGTAAGTATTCCTTATTCTGAAGTATTGGTTTATTGTTGATACTGGATACTGTATTTATACACTGGAATGATAAGTTTCATGATATTTAAGGTTTGGGGCCTGTGAGAGATTTTGGTCAGAATGTGTAGGGATTGGAAATCCATCCTGTTGAGAAACCTGAGGCAAAAATCATGTATTTTCAATGCACAGCAAAGGATTATTTAAAAGGAAGGAGTTGCAGCTCTCTATTTCCTTGTTTGTTATTGTTACTGTTTCCATAAAAATGATGTGAGACTTTAAATAACTTGGGAGAAACAGAAAATGGTTAAGAAGTCAGTGTGAGATAAAGGGATGGGATGCTTCCCTTTTGAAGGAGGAAAGGGTACTATCTCTGATAAGGATAAGGAAGGAAGACTTTAGATAACTTGGGAGAAACAGGAAGTGGTTAAAAAGTCAGTTGAAATAAAGGGATTCCTTTGAAGAAGGAAAGGATACTATCTTTGACAGGGATAAGGAAGGAAGAATTGCAAACAAAGCATTTTAACATAGTAAAGCCTCTAAAGGCATCAAAGACAGGGTATTTGGAATTATTTTTACTGGTGCAATTATTATTTCTTCCTTTTAGAAAATCAACTTAGTTTGGGAGAAAACACTTTTGGCCATGACATCATTTTTTGTTGACTACATTTATATTTTCTGTTATTTCTAGAAGCTGTGCTGTTATTACTTATACATGGATTGAAAAGATACATCCGAGATAGGATGCAATTATTTTATTCCTCTCAAGTCTTTCCAAGTTCTTGGCGGTAACAATGACTTCATAGGAAAGTAGGAAAAAGTACCCATACTCTGCAAAGACTTGTAAGTCCCTTGGGTATTTCTCTGATAACTTACCTAGAGAAAATATTATTTCCAATTTTAATGTGATATTCAGTGTTTCGCGTATCTGCTCACAAAAAGAAACTGTTTAAATTCTTTAAAATCATTAAAATTGTTTCTTTTTCATAAGTGATTGAGTTGGTGACATAATCATCATTTAAATGGCGATGAAGAAGACTCATTTTTCTCTCTTTTTAGATAATATTATCTGCAAAAAATCTAGCACTCTTCCCATCCAATAAAATCTACCCCCCCAAAAAAGAAAAGAGAGAAAGAATCTATTCCCAATATGCACATATATCCTATAAAGTTGTCTGATTAAATATTTAGGAAGCATATAGAAAGGAAAGTAAAGTTTTCCTACATCTCATTTTTCTTTTACTATGAAGTGTAGAATTTGACATTTCAGTAATGATTGTGAAGATATGGGGAGAGAGGTTGAACACAGTTGCAAAGTAGAAAGCATCTATTGATATCACTTATCTGGGGATTTAGTTGATTTGTTCATTCATTTAGAAAACAATTATTGACTCTTTGTTGTGTCCAGGCATAGAGCAAGGCTATAGATCTTTGGAGCAATAATGTAAATAATTCGGTGTTATAAGAGCTAAAATAAAGATGCCTAGCAATTATCACGGAAATTTAAAGGAGCAGCACTACCTAAGCATAAAAAAATAGGTAGAGTCGTATGAAATAAATCACTAGATCAGTTTGACCGAAAGTTTTGTAGGTGGAGGAAATACATGAAAAACTAATGAAAAGAGTGGAAATTAAAGGATAATATATTTCTGGGAAGGAAAATATATTTTCAAGATAAAGACTTGAAAAAGGCACTGAGAGGTATGAGAATATGCTGCATTTGGAAAAACATTAGGAGAGGTCAGGACAGCTGAAGGGTATATAATAGATATCTTAGGAAATTAGGCTAAAACCTAGACAGAAGCTATATTATAAAGTTTATATGTAGCATGCTGAGTTTAAAAGCTACCAAAAGGAACAACAGTTTTCTGGAAGAAATATAGGCAAAAATATTGCCTAAGAAATTAGGCAAAATGTCTGTATCTAGATAATTAAACACAACAATTCCACAATACTGCTATACAGAGTATCTGTATCATCAACACCTATCAAATAAATAAGTATTAGCCAATTATAAATCCATCTGTGGAATAAAATTTTCTGTACAAATTATTGTTTATTTACAATGCATTTCCTTTTCTAAAAATCATTTTTAAGTCACAGTGAGGCAGAACCCATTCCTACAAAATGATGTCTTTGAAAGTTCATGTCCAAGGCTGGGCACGGTGTCTCATGCCTGTAATTCTAGCACTCTGGGAGGCCAAGGTGGGCTGATTGCCAGAGCTCACAGGTTCAAGACCAGCCTGAGCAAGAGTGAGAACTTGTCGCTAAAAAAATAATAATAGTAAATAAAATAAAATAAAATAGCTGGATATGGTGGTGGGCACCTATAGTCCCAGCTACTTGGGAGGCTGAGGCAAGAGAATCACTTGAGTCCAAGAATTTGAGGTTCTGTGAGTGAGCTATGAAGCCATAGCATTCTACTAAAGGTGACAAAATGAGAATCTATCTCAAAAACAAAAACAAAAAAAAACCCCAAACAAACAAAAAACAAAGTTCATGTTCGAGGGCCTCTGGTACAACATATTCTATTAATTGGTTTACATTAGCAAGGGGTTAAAAGAACTTTAAGAGAGACCATGCTCACATTCAAAGTTTATGGGCTATCTGGAAGCCATATGTTCATGAATAACTCCCCTGCAGCCAAGACTTTTCCAGAACATTTATTTTCTCATCCACCATTCCTTTACTTCCACATCATTCTTCCTCAGAAAAGCACCCAGAACCTCTCCCCATGCAGCACCTCACTATACCAGGTTGTTTGATTTTCTTTTTAATGTTATTGTCATTCTCTTTTTTCACTAACTGCCTTTCTCAGGAATCAGAGGATTCAAAGCCAAGGTGAGCTGAAATTAAGAACTAAAAGCCATTTGAGAATATGTATAACTATTTCCATAATATTAGGGGTAAAAATGGCCCCTGTAGTTTAACTTTATAATCCAACTGTTATGTATAAATTGTACCGATGGATATCTTCATTCCACATTGTAATAAAATTACTGACAAGTAACATTTGAACACAATTTTTAAGTTTGGAACTTTCCAACATTTTATTTACTTGATTCTATTTTATACTTAAAACCTTGCTAGTCTGGATGTGCTGGCTCACACCTTTAATTTCAGTACTTTGGGAGGCTAAAGCAAGGGGATGGCATATAGCCAGGAGTTCAAGATCAGCTTGGTAACATATCAACATTCCATTTCTACAATATACAAAATATTTTTTAAAAGTAAGAATTATCAGAGAAATGCAAATCAAAACCACCCTGAGATATCACTTACCCCCACGGAGAATGTTGCACATCACAAAATCTCAAAACTGCAGATACTGGCACGGATGTGGAGAGAAGGGAACAGTTTACACTGCTGGTGGGACTGCAAACTAATACAATCTTTTTGGAAGGAAGTATAGAGAATCCTCAAAGAAGAACTCAAACTAGACCTCCCATCCAATCCTGCAATCTCATTACTGAGTTTCTACCCAGAAGGAAAAAAAAAAAAAAACTTTTATTGTAAGGACATTTGCCCTAGACTGTTTATTGGAGCTCAATTTACAATCATCAAAATGTGGAAATAGCCTAAATGCCCACCAACCCAAGAATGGATTAACAAGCTGTGGTATATGTATACCATGGAAAACTATTCAGCTATTAAAGAAGATGGAGACTTTACATCTTTTGTATTAAACTGGATGGAAATGGAACACATTCTTCTTAGTAAAGTCTCATAAGAATGGACAAGCAAGAATCCTATGTACTCAATTCTGATATGAGGACAATTGACGACCTACTACACGGTGGGGGATGGGGAAGGGAGGTGATGGAAGAGAGGAGGGAGGAGGTGGGGGGGGCACTGGGTGTGACACACCTCTTGAGGACACAATTATAAGAGGAACTTTACCTAACAAATGCAATCAGTGCAACCTTGTCCTTTGTACCCTCAATGAATCTCCAACAATAAAAAAGTAAGAATTTTCAGAAGAATAAGTTTATAATTATAATAATAAATTATTCATATTATTTCAGTTGCATATGAAAAAAAGGCCTTAAGCCAGAAGGTGAAAAAGGTTTGTGCACATACAGGGCTGGCTAGTCAGTTGTACCAAAGTTTTCAGTAATGATACTGAACTTTGTTTTTAGTTTTCTAGGTCTAGGATTTGGAAGTTACTGGATCATTTAAGCGTTCTTAACTGCTTAAACATGGTTAAGTAGAAAACACAGTCATTTATGGACACCTGAGTGGTTGTTTATAAGCATTTAAACTTAAAAATTTCAACGACAATTCTACACCATCTCTCAAATAGGACCTATTGTGCAAGACATCCCAGTAAAATACTTTCTCAGTGAGAAAAGAAAGCCTGAACATAAATAACTTTCAAGTTTATTTCCTGAAAGCCAAATATAATTATAGGCATATCCCAGAGGTATTACAGGTTTGGTTCTAGACTTTGCAAAAAAAGCAGATATTATAATAAAGAAAGTCACACATTTTTTGGCTTACTATTGCAAGTAAATCTATGAATATGATATATTGGGACTTATTAAGTGTGCAATAGTGTTTATGTATAAAAAGCAAGGCACATATTTTAAAGTATTTCAATGTTAAAAAAATGATAATCATCTGAGCCTCACTGAGTCAATATTTTTGGGGGGTAAGGTCTTGCCTCAGTGTTGCTATCTACTGACTGATGGGTGTGGTAGTCACAGAAACCTAAGGTGGCTGTAGAAATTTCTTAAAATAAGAAAATAACGGCATGGTGGCAGACAGGAAAGACAGTTAGTGGAGTTCTCCTAGAGCAGCTGGGAAGAGGGAGAGGGCTGGATCATAACTGGTGGTGAGTTTACATGGAGTTTTGGCTTGGGGTGTACAGCAAGGCAGTGGACTGCTGGACTCAAGGTATAAGCCAGAGCTGCAGAGACCAGGCAGGCTAGGCAAGTTTCTGCCAGGGGCCCAGTGGCGGCGGAGGCAATGGCAGTGGGGAACAGAAGAAGCCTTTCAGAGTTTTCAGGTCTTGGGAGAACTAGGCATTGAGTGGAAAGATTGGAGGTGTGTGCACTCCCAAATGTTTGGTGGCCAGACAGGAGTGCTGTCTGGAGCAGTTCAGCTGTGGCAGGTGAGACACCCATACAGGGAAGATTCCTGTGGACAGAGGCTGCCATTGTTGTAAAGGTTGCCAGAAGCTTGTGAGGGCAGGCCTCTTGCTGGGGCCTAAGGTACTGTGGTCTGAGTTCCATCTGCTGGGAGCAGACCTCCACTACTGACAGGCCCCAGGGCCTCCAGCACTCCACGGGAACTGCTGGGGGCAAAACTGTGAGACCTGCCTCTGAAGAATTTTGGACAACTGTGAGATCCCAGATTGAGGGAGGGTCTAAGTACTGAGCTGGTCATAGGGTGATCACCAGGAACAAATGGGCTGGGATACAGGTATGAACCTGGGAACCAGAGAGAGGTTAACAGCTGTGTGGTGCATCCTCCTAAATTCACAGCGCCACCAGGTGTCCCGCAGTATATTGCAACATAAATATATTCCTGCTAAAGTTGGATCCCTAAGTCATATATATGTGTTTTTATATGTACATATAAAACATATGTTATATGGATCCCTAAGTCACATATATATGTTTTTATATGTATATATTCGTTGTTGTTTTTCTTTCTTTCCTGTAGTTGTCAGTGTTAATTTTTTTCTTTTCTTTCCTTTTTCTATTGGTTGCTGAGGTTGCTTACATCAGGCTATTTGAGCCCTTTTTAATTTTGTTTCCATATGTTCTGTTTTTTACTAAATTGTTTGGTTGGTTATTTTCCTAACTTCCATTTTTACATTCAAAAAGAGCCAGGGCTCCTGTATTTTTTGCTTATAGAATTTTAGCTTCATTTATTCTCTCTCCCTATTTCACTCCTCTGCATTCTCTTGGTTAATAGAGAACTTGTCTACTTTTCTCATCTCTCCCACATAATGTGTTTCTGCATCAGCTAAAATATGCTCCTTTTTATTATTTCTTTATTCTTGATTTATTGTCTTCTTTCTTCCTTTATTCCTCTTCTCTTCCTCTATTTTATTTGATCCAGTGGTATGTTTAATTTTTTTTATCTATTCTTATTTTAATATTAGCTATTTTTCCCCTTGTTTTCTCTCTCTCTTTTTTTCCCCCTTCTTCTTTTTCCCTCCTTTCTTTGCTGAGGACTGGTGTGACACAGCTGAGGTCTGATGGGTAGACCACAGCAGTAGTCTGGCTCAAATCAGGCAGCAATTTTCTATCATTGGCCCTAGCAAGAAAGCATTAGGAAGATCACTCTGCAGAACTTTTCTATTTTTTTTCTTTTCATATTTACTCAAATTTTCCTTCTTATTTTTTGTTTTTGTTCTTTTAATGCTCTTCCTATTCTTGGCAGAAGAAGAGGCTGGCTGTGTTCAGGTTGGAAAGAAGTGCCCGATTTATAGGAACCCACCCAGCCCAGCTCCTGAAAACCCCTGAGCTATAGGCATGGCCTTAGCACCATGCTGAATGATACCATTTCTTCTATCACTCTCATCTTCCCTTACTATCCTCCTTCTCTTCTTTTTTTTTCTGTTGTTTCCCTTTCTCCCCTTGTTATCTGTTATTTTTCATGTCTCTTACTCTTTCTTTTTTTTCCTATTATTTTTTTTCCATTCCTCTTCCTTGTCCTTGCTCGCTGTAACCCTTCTCTGCCTTTGGGCCCCATACCAAGGGTCCTCTTCTTCACCTCAACCCTGAGACAGGGTAACTTGAAGCAATGGAGGAAGTGAGAAGGAAAAGAGAGCACAAGGAAGTGAACGAGAAGAGAGCACAAATGAGGAAGAATCAAAAGAAAAATTCAGGTACCATGAAGAACCAAAATAGAATAACTCTTCCAAGGGACAACAAGGCAGTTTTTATAGAAAGACTCCTCCTATAAAGAATTGATGGATTTGACAGAAAGGAATTTAAAATATGGATGATTAAGATAATAAAGTGAATGGATGAGAAAATGGAAAGACAGAACCAAAAGTCTAATGAGAGATATCTAGAATACAATACAGAAAGGACATGGTGGCCCTTAGGAAATGAAGGAAACAAGAACTATAAAGATGCAGTAGAGAGTATCATAAATAGATTAGAACAAGGAGAGAAAGAACATCAGAGCTAGAGGATCAAGTTTTTCAGTTAACCCAGGTAATTACAGAGACAGAGAAAAAGAGAAGGAAAGTAGAACAGGTGCTTTCAGAACCATGAGACTCCATGAAGCAATTAGCCCTAGCAAGACTAGTTAGATAGAAAATACTTATATCTATTCTCAACACTGAACACCACAATGGATCATCACCAAAGCAAACACCAAGCAGCAAAAGGCCAAAACTTAGTTTCTACAATGGTGCAAAAGTTAAAACTACACAACAAATTTTCTCATAACAAGATGAATTAACTTCTACCACACCTATCAATTATCTCAATTAAAGTTAATGCCCTGAATTCTCCATTGAATTTGGCTGCCTGATTGGATAAATAATCACGAGTCATCTCTATGTTGTCTACAGGAGACACACATAGCCTTGAAGGACAAATCAAGACTCATGTCAAGGGACAGAAAACAGTATTTTAAGCAAACAGGAATCAGAAGAAAGGAGAGGTTGCAATCTTATTCTCAGATACAAGTGGATTCAAAGAAACTAAAGTTAAATAAGACAAAGATGGGCACTTCATACTGGTCAAAGGAACCATACAGCAAGAAGATGTTTCAATCTTAAATGTTTATGCACCTAACTTAAATGCTCCCAGATTTATGAAACAAACCTTGAGGGTCTGAGCAATATGTTAGCTTATAACACCATAATAGCTGGAGACTTTAAAACCCCTCTGACATAACTGGACAGATCCTCTACACAGAAAGTAAACAAAGATACAAAGAAATGAATGTAACCCTAGAACAAATGGGATTAATAGACATTTACAGAACATATCTTTCCAAAGCAAAAGAATATACTTTTTTCTCATCATCCCATGGCATATACTCCAAAATAGATCACATCCTAGCATATAAATCAAACTTTAGCAAAATTAAAGGATTAGAAATTATACCTTGTCTCTTCTCAGACCAAAAGGCTATAAAGATGGAACTCAAATCCAACAAAAACATTCACCACCATACAAAGCATGGAAATTAAACAACCTTATGTTGAATGATACATTCAGCATTTTACAAGGGTACATGTCAAATCTACTAACTGTAGTGTTTAAACGTCTTAACACAATAATTCAGAAAGTGCAGTGAAGGCAATGTTAACCAGTTTGTTGTAAATATTTCAAATTATATATGAAACCACCACATTGTACCCCATTAATGCATTATGGTAAATAGCTATTATTTAATTTAAAAAAATAGGAAATAGTTAAATTCCTCAAACATAACAACAATGAAGACACATGTTACCAAAACTTGTGGGATACAACTAAAGCAGTTCTGAGAAGGAAAATTTATTGCAATAGATACCTATATCTGAAAAACTGAAATAGAGCACATCAGAAATCTCATAGACCATCTTATGGAATTGGACAAAGAAGAACAATCTAATCCTAAACCCAGGAGAAAAAAAGAAATATCCAAAATTAAATCAGAGATCAATGAAATTGAAAATTAAAAATATCATTCAGAAAATTAATGAAACAAAAAGTTGATTCTTCGAAAAAACAAACAGAATTGACAAAACTTTGGTCAGACTAACTAGAAACATGAAAGTAAAATCTCTAGCAACTGATAAAGGGGAAATAACAGCACACGCCACAGAGATACAAGAGATCATCTCTGAATACAACAAGAAACTCAATGCCCAGAAATTTGACAATGTGGAGGAAATGGATCAATACTTGTAATTGCATCCTCTCCTTAGACTTAACCATGATGAAATAGATTTCTTGAATAGACCAATTTCAAGCACTAAGATCAAACAAAGTATAAAAAATACCCCCCCCCAAAAAAAAATACCCTGGTCCAGATGGCTTCACACTAGAATTCTAGAGAATTACCAGAGATCACCAGAGATGATCTCATATATCTCTGTGGCATGTGTTGTTATTTCCCCTTTATCATTTCTGATTGAGGTTACTAGAGATTTTACATTCTTGTTCTATAAAACTTTCAAAAAACTTATACCTATACTGCATTATTTATTCCAAAAAAAGTGAGTAGGAAGGAATCCTCCCCCACCCAACATGTTGTATGAAGCAAACATTACCCTGATAACAAAACCAGGAAAAGATCCAACTAAAAAGGAGAACTTCAGACCAATTTCACTAATGAATATAGATGCAAAAATTCTCAACAAAATCCTAGCCAATGGGTTACAGCTTCTCATTAAAAAATTCATACATTATGACCAAGTATGTTTCATTCCAGGGATGCATAGCTAGTTTAACATGTACAAGTCTATATAACAAACACTATATCAACGGAAGCAAAAATAAAGGACATATGGTCCTCTGATTAAATGCAGAAAAAGCATTTGATAAAATTTAGCATCCTTTTCTAATTAGAACACTGAAGAATATAGGTATAGGTGGCATATTTCTTAAACTTATTGAAGCCATCTATGAAAAACTCACAGCCAATATTATACTCAACAGAGTAAAACTGAAAGCTTTTCCACTTAGAACAAGAACCAGACAAACATGTCCTCTATCACCGCTACTATTCCATATAGTGCTGAAAGTTCTAGCCAATACAATCAGGTAAGACAAGGAAATAAAGGGCATCCAAATGGGGGCAGAGAGGGTCAAA
>CAUYQV010005938.1:0-33262 GCA_963574575.1 Galagoides demidoff
TACCAACAATAGTCAAGCTGAAAAAACAGTCAAGAACTCTATTCCATTCACAGTAGTGCCAAAGAAGATGAAATATCTGGGAGTTTACCTAACAAAGGATGTGAAAGATCTTTATGCAGAGAACTATGAAACTCTAAGAAAAGAAATAGCTGAAAATACTAACAAATGGAAAAACATACCTTGCTCATGGCTGGGAAAAATTAATGTCGTTAAAATGTCTATACTACCTAAAGCAATATATAATTTCAATGCAATCCCTATTAAAGTTCCATTGTCATATTTTAAAGATCTCAAAAAAATAATACTGCAGTTCATATGGAATCAGAAAAAACCTCGAATAGCCAAGACAATACTCAGAAACAAAAACAAAGCAGGATGGGATAATGCTACCAGACATCAGACAATATTATAAATCAATAGTGATCAATACAGCATGGTACTGGCACAAAAACAGAGAAGTGGATGTATGGAACAGAATAGAGAACCAAGAACTGAACCCGGCTACTTACCGCTATATGATCTTTGACAAGCCAATTAAAAACATTGAATGGGAAAAGATCCCCTATTCAACAAATGGTGCTGGACGAACTGGCTAGCGACATGCAGAAAACTGAAACTGGACCCACACCTGTCACCACTAACTAACATAGATTCTCACTGGATTAAAGACTTAAATTTAAGATATGAAACTATAAAAACATTAGAAGAAAGTGTAGAGAAAACTCTTGAAGAAATAGGCCTGGGCGAAAATTTTATGAGGAGGACCCCCTGTGCAATTGAAGCAACATCAAAAATATACTACTGGGACCTCCTCAAATTAAAAAGCTTCTTTCTGCACAGCCAAGAACACAGTAAGAAAAGTAAGTAGACAACCCACAGAATGGGAAAAGATATTTGCTGGTTATGCTTCCAACAAAGGTCTCATAACCAGAATCCACAGAGAACTCAAGCATAGTAGCTAGAAGAGAACAAGTGATCCCATGGCAGGGTGGCAAGAGACTTAAAGAGAAACTTCTCTGAAGAAGACAGATGCATGGCCTACAGACATATGAAAAAATGCTCACCATCCTTAATCATCAGAGAAATGCAAATGAGAACCACTCTGAGATATCATCTAACGCCAGTGAGATTAGCCCATATCACAAAAATCCCAAAATTACAGATGCTGGCGGGGTTGTGGAGAAAAGGGAACACTACTACACTGCTGGTGGGAAAGCAAAATAATACATCCCTTTTGGAAAACCATATGGAGAACACTCAGAGATCTAAATATAGATCTACCATTTGATCCTGTAATTCCTCTGTTAAGTATATACCGAGAAGACCATAAATCACACTATAATACAGATATCTGTACCAGAATGTTCATTGCAGCCCAATTCACAATCACTAGGTCATGGAAGAAGCCCACGTGTCCATCGACCCATGAATGGATCAATAAATTGTGGTATATGTAGACCATGGAATACTACACAGCCACAAAGAAAGATGGAGACTTTGCCTCCTTCATGTTTACATGGATGGAGCTGGAAAATATCCTCCTTAGCAAAGTATCTCAAAAGTTGAAGAAAAAGTATCCAATGTACTCAACACTATTATGAAACTAATTGCTAACTATCTTAGGAAAGTTACAATCCAAATGGAGCCCTAGACTATGGGGAAAAGGGAGGGGAGGAGGGGAGGGGGGAGGATGGGTGAAGAGAATGATATTGTGGGGATCACGTCTATAATTTATCCTATTAGGGTACATGTGAATTTGTCTACAGGTTAAATATAAATGTCTTAACACAACAATTATGAGAAAGACATGATGACTATGTTAGCCAGTTGGATGAGAGTTTTCCAAACTGCATATGGAAGCAACACACTGTATCCTATAATAGAATTAATGTACACAATTATGATCTAATAAAAAAATGGAAAAAAATACCCTCAAAATACAGTTTGTAAAAGCAAAAAAAAAAAGAATATAAATGTCTTAACACAATAACTGAGAAAATGACATGAAGGCGGTGTTAAGCAGTTGGATGAAAGTATTTCAAACTGTATGTAGAAACAGCACTCTGTACCCCATGACAGGATTAATGTACACAGCCATGACTTAATAAAAAAAAAAAAAATGAATGAAAGAAAGTCACTTAGCACCAAGGCTTCAGCATCCTCATCTGTAAAACAGTTTCTGACTCGCCGTGTTTTTGAGAAGACTGAGTGAGATTAAGTGTGCAAGTAATGTCATGGTGCCTGAAACAAAATAAACACCCAGTACGTGTTGACTAATGCTTCTATTGTTATTTGGATTAATGAAAATAAGTTGGATTAAACCCCCGGCATATGGTCTCAACATAGTGAGAATAATGATGCCAGAAAAATCTTATGTATGGAAATAATTAAGAGTCACCACTTAGGGAAGTATTTTTTCGAAATTTTGAAGCTGAGAGTATTATATAAATTAGGGAAGATTGCACCTTAAAGAAAGCATATGAAGAAAATTTTATATATATATATATGTTTCTTCATGTGCTATATATGAATGTGTGTGGATGTGTATATACATATGTGTGTGTATATGTATACATATATACACGTACACACATTCATATATAGCACATGAAGAAATCTATCTATCTATCTATCTCTCTCTGTATATATATATAATTTTCTTCATATGCTTTCTTTAAGGTGCAATCTTCCCTAACTTAGGTGCATAATTCCCATACATGTGCATATGTATGTGTATATACATGTGTGTATATATGTATACATATATATACATGAACACACATTGTAAATATATAAATATGTATATATTTTTATATTGCATATATATAAATATCTATACACACACGCATATGGACACACCCATATACTTACTTTTGCTCTTTCCCACATTTCCCGGGACCCTTGTTCAGCCCAAAGCCATCAGTTTACTTAGTAGGAGCAGCACAAGTGAATCCCCCACAACCCGATTTCCATTTACATTCTTTCTAGTCAATGTTGTGGCATCTGTGATTGTGGCTTCTGTGCTCTGGGTGAGCCCATTTCACTCCTGAAATTTTTTCCCTTTGAGAAAGAATAGGCTTAGAGAAGAGGCAAATACTTTTTGCAGTAAATTCTAATTAATCAACAGGAAAGCTTTTTGTCCCACAATGGATATATTTCTTTATTTTTATTATTGTGCATCGTAATAGATGGGTACAAATGATCAGGTTATCTTGTTTGCGTTTGTTAGGTGACGTCCAAGTTGTAGTTGAGCCCTACTCCCAGGAGGTGAGCCCGGAACCCAACCTTGCACCATTGGGTGAGATCTCATAACATCCCCTCCCTCATCCCCTCTTCTCCCTCCCTCCTTCCCTTCTCCCCCACTTGAGTTTAATTGTGCTTATTCCTCCCGTGGGCATGCAGTAGAATGGGAACAAGCATCCAGTGTACTCAGTCCTAGGATGGAACTGCCATAGATTGTATGAATGACATCACACACAGGAATGTTCTCTGCAGAACCACAGAAGTCATGTCCTTCCTGTATGAGGACATACAGATAAAGTATGACCGGCAGCAGATTAAACCAATGTTCAACACCATGGTTTGGTTAGGATTTTCCTTTTTTAAAATTAAATCATAGCTGTGTACATTAATGCAGTCATGGGGTACAGTGTTCTGGTTCTATATACAATCTGAAATATTTTCATCCAACTGGTTAACATGGCCTTCGTGTCATTTCTTTAGTTATTGTGTTAAGACATTTATATTGTACATTTAGAAAGATTCACAAGTACCCTTGTAAGATGCACCATAGGCATGATCCCACTAGCTTGGTTAGAGTTTCTTGAATTACAAGACTCAGGGCAGTTATATGCAGAGGCAGCTGCTTTTCAAAGTGCTATCCTCTTTGCAAACCAGGAAGGACCTGGGTAGTTTATTAAATGAGATCCTTCCAGAGACACATTTTCATATTTTTATGTGGCTCCCTATAGTCTCAGGAAAGAAGAGAAAACAGGCAGGTCATTTCTGGGCCAGAAGAGCCCTCCTCAGCTCCTTGCACAGCAGCAGCTGGGTTTGGGAGATCCCTCAAGCCCCTGCCCCATCAGCAGCAGCAAGACCCAGACCCTGTCGGCAGAGTTGAAATGACCAGGAAGGGAGTGAGGAGCATAATGAGCATTCACAGAACCTGAGGACATGTCCAGCCTCCATCCTGAGGGTGAATAATTCCTGCACTTCTTGTCATAAACCCACTTCAACACTGGCCCTTTGGGTTCATCTCTGCTCAGATGGATCGCGCCCGAGAGGGGTAGGCAGGAGCCTCTCAAATAGGACAGGCTGACTCAGAATCCCCACTGCCTCCCGACAAGTTGTTTATCCCCTCGAGCACCATTTCCCTTTCTTGTAAATAAGCAGGTGGACTGGAAAGATTCTGAGGAACAGAAATAATACATGAACAAGGGAGACATAAAGATGCCCAGGGGCTGCGAGCTACTCGCATCAGTCCTGCACCACAACGGAGAGCGGACTGAGGCAGAAACCTGTGGACTGTCTTATTTCACACTCGCTCAAATCCATCTTGCTGAAGCGTTTTCACAGCCCATCATCCCACCGGCATGAGCCCTTCCCTCCTTTTTACGTCCTGATTCCTTGCCACACCCCTACTTATTCAACAAAGCCCTACTAAGTCCCAACAGTGCCAGATTTAAGGCATACAAAATACTCTCAGGAATATTTTCTGAGTAGCAGGAATCTAGGGAGGGAGCCTAGTAAGTACATAGTACTGAGTGCGTTCACACCAACCCAGTGTGACTTGTGTCCTCGCCTTCCCCGTCGTGACACGAGGCTCAGAGGCTCCAAATAGTTGGGAAAAAAAAAAAAAAAAACAAGATTAAAAAAAAAATCTTTGCCAAAGAATGTGCTGGTCGTACACACATGAACTTAGAACTCAGACTCAAGTCTGTGTAACTGAGGCGCCCACATCCTTTCTTCGACGGAGGTCTGTTCTGCCTGACAGTAATAAGCAATGTGTTAACAGGCCCTGGGGGGCTATTAGGCTGAGAATATTTGGGGGGAGAGGGCTGGGAGGTACAGAGGGGGTGCTTACTATCCCCAGAGTACTCAGAAGGAGACTAAAAGATAGAGCTTCAGCCTACTTGTTCCTCTAATTCTGAACTCACTATTGTACCCTGACGCTTTGCCAGCCTGTCCCGCAGATTGATTGGGTCTCTCTCACCAACCCTAGCCTGCCTAACAACAGGGTCCCTAAGGTTAGTCCATATGTTCTACTCTAAGGATTATATTTCTTAATCAGTGGACAAAGTAGAGAGAGTATATACATGAAAAGCAAATAGAGGAGAAAAACAAAAAAATGACATCTAAATAAGATTCTGTGACTGTTCAGTTGTTTTAGTAAGGGTGAGGAGCCAGGACACTTTCCCAGAAATAAGGCCAGATGGAAATCTGTCTGCTGGCTGCCTCAGCAACTTTGCACATTCATTTTGATTTATTATGGTCAAATAAACCAAAAAGACAAGGACCCATAGTACTCCTGTCTGAGAAGCAATCCCACAACTTTATAGAAATTCTTTTCAACCTATGCTCAACCAAGGGGGGTGGGCAAACAGCACATCCACCACCTGTAGGAAGGTGCTTGGCTCAGGGACGTCACCAAGCTGAATGTCCTTGGGCCTCTCTGCAGTGACTCCCAGTTCCCACCACCTTAGACATCACTTACACCCCATGGCACATCTTCCTGTGTTCTCAGATGTGGAAATCACCCTTAACAGATGTTTTGGACAACTTTCTGTGTCTCTGCTTCAGGTCTTACAAACAAATCATTTTGTCAAAATTAAAAAAGAAAATTCTAAAGTCTGCTGGATTCTTTTTGACTTGCAATACAGAGTGGCTACACCCTTCCTTCAACCTCATCCCACTGCACACGTTTCCTTCTAGAATTTCTCTGAGATCTTGCTTCCCTAACTAGAAGAGCTGGGGAACATTGATAGGAATTCCACGGTCATCAGATGTTGGCCAATCCGGTTTTGATTGGCTCAGCTGAAACATTTGCAGCAGCAACAAATCAGGTGGCAGGTTCTGGAACAAAACAGTACAAAATCCAGCCATTCTCCATCGTGGCTGCCTCTCTCCATAGTCTTGTCTCTCTGTAATTTCTGTCTGTTCTGTGGGCTTCCCCGGGTTGCTTCCAGAGCATGTACAAACACTCAACTATCAGGGCTCCCTTGCAGGGTTCCAAGGACAGACTATGAGGCATTTCACTGTTCATTTTCTGAACTGGGGTCTGGTAAGACTCGCTGGCAGTTCCCCTCCTCCCTTGCCACTTATCACCATGAAGAGCTTCATCGGGTTTCCCAATGGCCTGTTTGAGAAGAGATTGTACTCAAGAACCAACCAAGAGTGGCAAGCATGGCTCTGGTTGGAAGAAGGCTTAGGGGAAATCATATGAGATTCCAACAGATGAGCACAGCGATGTTCTTGTGGGCTTGAGTAACTGGGAGTGTGCAAGGCACTCAGTATTTCAGTATCCCTCGGGGTCAGTAGCCTGGGTCACGCTGAGAAGGTCTGGGAGACTCGGGCTCATCCAGGATTTTCATAAGGTGGGAGGGCTAGATGGCTGAAATTTTCAAATTAATTTATTAGTTGCTTGATTTGAAGTGTTCTGGATAAGAGAGAGACTGAGAGTTTATGATGTGATGTTTTCTGTGTTGGCAATAGATTTCGGCCAAGTAAACATGACGGTGCAGGAATATTTTGCTCTTCAGTGGAGAGCAGCTGTCAGCATGGTGCCTGGCCATGGAATACTCAGGAAAACAGAGAAAATGGTAAAGTGACTTTAATTAAGGCAGTTGTCATCCCATCACATAATAGAGCCTGTGGTAAATACCTGTAAAAAGCCAATAATGTGGGCAGATTTTTAGTAGATTAATTTATTGTGTGTTGTCTGCCAGACGCTAAGCATTGTGCTAACACTGTAGATATCAAAGTTGAAAAGAAACAAACTAACTTTCCCAAGAAATTACAATTCAGTAGAAAAGATTAGGTATAAATCAAAGTAATGGAAATCTGTTGAAATATAGAGTCATCATTTTAGACAACTCAGAGAGATATTGGAGGTCACTTTGTAAATACACTTGAATAATTTTTTCTAATATATTACAGGTCATTTGTGTATTAGTCATGTTGTCAAGAGGCTGAATTTCAGCTCTCAAAGGCATGTTCTTTATGCTATTCAACTATATTAGCCAGAGAAATTTTGGCTGCAGTTTCAGAGAGTCAAGTTAAATGAATATAAATCTGAAATGAGTTAAGGGTATTAGCTCACAAAACTGAAATGAGAGTCACAGACAGAGTCAGAAATGGCTTAATCCAAATTATTACCTAATTTGAACACATTATATCTTTATTTTTTTTGGTAAAATCCTTCCAAACCCAGGAAAAATGTAGCCAAAGAAAGTTCTAATAATTTTCTTCTAGTACAACTTCAGAGAAGGAAGAGGTTTTTGTTTGTTTGTTTGCTTGTTTTTTCCAGATAAATATGAGGGCACAAATGATTAGGTTACATTGTTTTCATTTCTCAGGTAAAATTCAAGTTGTAATTGAATCTTTCGCTGGGGGTGGTGGTGCTGAACACCCTCCCATTGTTTAAATTTCAACAAAATTTCCAGGGATGTTTGGGGTTGGCTCAGCTAAGTAAGAATTTCACACTCCCACCAATAGACATATTTCTACTCCCAAGCTGGGCAGCATCCAGGAGCCAGTCCACTGAAAGTCTTATCAGACGTCTTTGGGACAATTCTCAGAAGAAAAGGGAGCTGATTGGACCATAAAAAGTCTCTGGCAAACAAGCAGTGATTAAAAGCAGGAATTGTCTTGCAGATAAATTTTGGCAGTCAGGATGTGATAGTCAGAAAGGACTGGCTTGTCTGCACGTTCGGTTTTGACTAGTTCCTGAGTGTCAAGCAAAGTTTAGGTGCCTGGAATTATTTTTTTATTTCATCAATTCTCTGGGCATCATCGTCTTTATAGGTCCCAGGAATATTGTAAGACATGTGACATGTAAGGTCACTTCCAGGTGCAACAAGTAGAACCTGTTTTTATTTCTTTAATATACTCATTTGCTTTCAGTCTAAAGGTTTTACACACCCAGTGGCCAAGCTGAAAAGAAGGTAAAATTGTACAATTTCCCTAAAAATTAATATATTTTGTATTTTTATCTTCAAACAGCCTCATTTTTGCCACTGCTGGGGACTGAAACTAAATTATGTATATGCATATGTCTTTAGTCACCAGAATCACAAAAGAAAATAATATGTTAACCTTTAAGAAATTCTTCCATGGAGGAATGATTTTTTTTTGTATTTCTTTGATTTACTATTAGAGGAAAGTGATGGCTCTTACAAGCTATTAGAGCCAGTGGGACGTTTCTCATCCTGGAGCGAGACTGAGAGCATGAATTCATCTCACATCTGTTTTTATGAAGACTGCACTTGGCCTGGTACTTTCTGGCGATCTTTGCCCACTGCTCAAAAGAGCTGTCTTGTCTCCCTACACTACTTCTTGGTGTATTATTTTTGCCTGTGATTAGTAAGTCTCTAATCCGAATGCATCAAGCCCTCACCCTGTATTTATGAGATTTCAAAATCACGTTTCCTTTAGAACTTGACATATATAACTTATTTAATCTTCCCAGTAATTATATAAAATAGGTTTTATTATTTTATCTCTGTGTTACAGATACGGAAATTGTAGCACTTAGAATTGAATAACTTGTCCAAAATCTCACAGCACTGAAAGAGCCAGGATTAAATCCTAGACAGCAATGTCAGTCTCCACACTCTTGATCACGATGGTACACGATTCCATATGGTCATACAATTAAACTAGCAATGCAGTTTTTTGCATGGGGACATCATTTTTCACTGAGCAAAGTTTCACTGGCCACTAACTTTATCAGTGAAGGGATGACTTGAGGGGAGAAATAAACAAAAACTGTTATGTATCTGGTGCTGGAGTCAGGAATATATGTAGTAATTTCAGATTTCTTTTTTTTATTAGGTCCTATATACATAGATCATGAATATCATGAATACATTTATGCGTTTGTGGGATTCAATGTGTTGATTGATATTTTAGAGATGTTTGTAATAAGCCAGTCTCTACTTCTGAAAAATGTTGAGGATTCCAGATAATAATACTTCGGAGTGCAATTTCCCCTCCCATATGGGAAAATTTCTCACCAGGTGTCATGCTGTTGAGAGATTAACTTCCATCCCAGTACCATAGAAATTATTGTTTGGACATGTAGTCTATTCTAATCAATTCATATGTTCTCACCCACTTCAAAAATTTCATCAGTAATGGACAGATATAAGGCTAATGACTGTGGCAGGCAGTAGTATGGGTAAGTGTCCATGGGCTGTAATCTCCAGTGGTGACAATGGTGGTAATGCTAGCAGGAACAGCAGCAAAGGCTCTGTGACCTGACCTTGGTTGGATATATCAAGGTCATCTTCAAACTGCAGCATCCCCTAAAATTCTGACATCTTGATATTTTTTCAATATATCTCTTTTTTGAATAATATCTTTTTTATTTTTATTATTAGTTTTTTTTTTGTTTTTTTTTTTTGCAGTTCTGGCCGGAGCCAGGCTTGAACCCACCACCTCCAGTATATGGGGCCAGCGCCCTACTCCTTGAGCCACAGGCACCACCCACAATGTATTTTTTTTTTTTTTTTTTTTTTTTGCTTACGTTAGTTGATTTCTGTTGCTTACTATTCATATTCCTAGTACATACAGCACCTGGTCAAATATTATGTATGTATATTATAAAAGAGTAACTAATACTTTTAAATTATTACTATTATTGTTACTATTAACATTATCATTATTTTATGGAAATTATGAAAGTACCCATAATAAGCTGGATCGATGAGGTCAGTTAAAAAGAAAAATAATCAATTGTGTCTGAATATAGTAATTAATCGTGTCTGAATATAGAGCACAGCTTCATGCCCATGAAGTTTCTCCAACTAGCTCAGTGATGGTGGATGCTACCGGAACCAAGGGAATGAGGACATGACTGCACAGCTCCACAGCTGCTTCCTTGGGCTGCTGATAACGTCAGATTCCTACTATCTAAATGAGAAATGTACTTCCTCCTTTAAAAAGAAGATAAAAGCATGTTTAGATTGTAATATCCAGAGGAAAGAAATCATATTAATCAAGACGTACATCCGTTAATATTTCCTGATGTTGGATAAAGCTATGGTCCCAGATCATACAGTCTCTGCTATAATTCATGTTTTATCCAGCCCCTGCCATGCGGGCTGGCTTGCTTAACAGACATCAACCAGGTCTTCCAGACAACTGCCAATTTTATATTCACCTCTGGATTTTGGCCATTAGCACTTGGAATGTTACTATAAATCATTGCTAAGGCAATGGATCATCTCAGAGAACAAGAACAGTGATAAAGTTAGTTTCAGAGATCTGTGTAGAAGGAGGTATAGGTCTCACCACATCTCAGCAGATGAGGCTCTAGGAAGGGTTTTCCTGCCTGAATTTCTTTCCCACTAATCCTTTCAAATCTCTTCATGTGGCATCTTTTTCTCATCTCCAGACTTCAGTCCAATTGTTTACACATTCACGTAGTGTCGGGAGGATGCTTTGCTGACAGCCGGAATTAGTGTAGCCATGGAATTTCTCTGAGCTCCGGAAACCCCCAGTGAATCTAAGTATTGTATTGGATCGTCATCCATCCAATAATAAAGGCACACACATTCATTTGGAGGGATTATATACCAAGACACCCAATTGTACCAAGATAGGATTAATCTTGGATGGTAAAGCAAGAATTAAAAAAAAAAAAAAGAAATATGACAGATGATGTTCTTCAACCAGAAAGGACCAGAAATCAATAATGGAAACATAATGAGAACATCTCTGACCACTGACAATCACACCTGACATCACCCACCATAGACAGCATAGGATGGGCCCAGCCCCTGGGGTTTCCAAAACACCCAAACACCACCAAACATTGTCTGTCTGGGTGAGGCCAAGAGACCAATGTCATAGGCAAACAAAATGGTTTGAAGACGACTGATTAAGGCAGATCCTTATAAACTAGCCTGAGCTAAATTATTCAGACTGGACAGGGGCCAGAGCAGGGGCCTCATGACGGGAGGTGGTGTCACAACCCTCTGGTCTTACTGCCTCCCTAACCTGTGTCCTGTTGGGAGCAACCCAACCTTGCCAACTCTTTCTTTCCAGGGGAACATGTGCCCGCTGTGGGCTGCCCTTCCCGGATGTATACTCTACAGGATACGGTCTCAGCTATCAGCAAGACTGTTCCAACTTACTGGCCACTGGTGTCCTGTACCTAAATCGATGCTTTGGACAAGGTATAAAAAAGATTTAAAAAAAAAAAAAAGAGTCAAAAACTTAAAGGAAAAGGCTTCTGGCTTTCTAAGGCAGCCCCAGAGGTGATGGGATGTATCTCTCCCTGGAGTAGCAACTGTTGAAGCTCATGCCAAGTCCTCAAGGCAGGCCTAATAATTGTGCTTGGAGTGATTTTGGTCATGACTTGGGCCAGTGTGGTCTCAGAGCACTTCCCAGTTACTGTCTCAGGCCCTGTGACTCTGGGTCTATTACAGGGAAGCCTGTGTTTTTTTGCTCAGGTCTTATAAATTTAAGGGGTAAAATTAAGAAGCCTCAGTTAAATACTTGTTTGTGATTTTTCAGACCACCTGGACAATTATAGAATATCTGTTGCCTGGGTCAGAATCAAACACCTCATCCTCAGGAGAAACCAGGATGCCCCTATTCAGAAGTTCAGTGTTGTAAGGTACAATGACGCTTGTAAATGGCCTGAGTGTAACTCCTTGAAGGCTGCAAAGGAAAAATGAAATGTTTGAAAGTGCAGCCTCTGGAGGCCAGAGACACAAATATTAACCTTGCAATTCTCATTTATCAAAAGCAAAGCTTTGGGTCCCTCACTTAGATTGCCTGGACTTCACTCTGCTCATTAGTACAATGGGGACATTAGTACAATGGGGACAGTATCTCACAGTGTTGTCACAAGTGTCAGATGCTGCATGGTAAGACAATTAAGAAAGTGGCATGGGCTGATGTTCAGTAAAAACTGATATTATAACATCCCAGAGAATGTATTTGGCTTGTTAGGGAGACAGGAATTCAGAGCATCGAGCTCTCTGTCACTTCCTTCCTTTTTTATATCTGTTATTTTGTGGATTTAAAAAGATTGATGTAAATGGTGCTACTGTCTAATATTAGGTAGTTCACCCTAAATAAAGACATTTTTTTGCATTTCCAATTTAAAATGTTTGACTTAACATGGGCATTTAGTTCCCCTTCCTTCTGTGATCTCTGTAAAGTTATAATATACCCCCATTTTTAAAGTAGTACCTCATAAAGTCCAAAATAATGTAAGAGTAGATAATAACATATAAGAAATTTCAGCCGATTTCAAAGAAGAAAAGCTGGAAGGGAAGTTATAGCTTCTTTTAATATATGAAGTGATTTCCCTTACAAAGGCTCCAGAAGAAAATCGAGTACCCTGGAGTATGAGGTGGTATTGAGGCACCTGATTTAAAAGTGGAGTATAGGGTGGTGGTTGTCTGTAAGTTGGAATCTTCTGCACAGACTTCTTGGACTCCCATTTTCCGGAGCCAGGCTTCACAGCCAACACGTAGCTCAGCAATTTCTTGCTATAGGTTGAGGCACAATATTGAGGGATTCTTCTAGAAAAGTAAAATGCTCCCAGGAAAAGACCTTGAGCTACTGATATGTGGACATACTCAAGGAAAGAGGACCCAGCAGTCTGATCAGATTTTATTCAAGTCACAAGGAGAAAAGACTTGCCCCATCTTATGGTATCTGGGGATTAAGTGTTCCCTGTCTGCTTGGGTCCCAGCATAAGCCAGAAGCTGTTTTTACTAGGGCATCAATTCCTGTGGCTGCTAATGGAATGGCTTTTCCCAGAATCCCCTGCACTGTTCCACTGGGGTTGCTGTAGCTGCATTTTCCTTTGCTATAGCTTTTCCCTCTTTCCACTTTCCTTTCACCTTTCCCTCCCACTGACCCACCTCCAACGCCGTAGGACCAGCTGACTCACCCGGCTCTGCTGTCAGGGATCATTGCTCTGTGTTCTAGGCCTGCCACTGTGGACTTTTCTGCTATGGGCCTCACTCAAAGGTGGCAGCCTTCTGTGTCACCGGGTGACAGTATGTCGGCATCAATATTCCCATGTGTTAACTTTAGAACTCAAATAGACCATCCAGGTGCTGTCCTAACTTCTTTGTGTTAGGTAATGCAAGATTCGGGTTATATTTTGGGAGGACCTTCTTGTAAGACTCTCACACATACCCCTAAACATTTAGTAAGTATTCAGTAAAGCAGACAGCCCCTGCTCGGCCTATCTCCCACCCTCCAGAGCACCTCAGTCTGCCCCTTACCTTTGTTCTTCCTGTCTAGTGAGCATGATATGATCCATGAAACAGGGCCCTGTGAGACTCTGTGAGATGTCCAAGTGGTCCAGATGCTATTTGACTTTAGTAGCACAGGGTGGGTAAAGTAATATGGTCCTGAGGCAACCCTATAAAATAACATTGCTGCCTGTCAGACACCAACACGACTACTTCTGATAGTGATGCCTAGTCACAACGGAAAACAATGCATTACCCAATACAAGACCATATGCCATGTGCCGGAGACGTATTAATCTTCCTCAGCTCCATACAATCTCCAGCTTGGGAAGTGGGGTGAATCCTGGCCCTTGGTGAAAGCCATGGTAGTTGACAGTCATTTTTCAGGGTTCATTGAGTTCTTTAAGGGGCCAGCATGGTGAATTAAATGTTTAGAAAACTTCCATACTAGATGCAAATTAATATTACAACAGTGCTTGACAATGTGGGTCTCCTCCTCCATTTCTTTCTGAAGGCTTGACTGGAGCTGGGGCTTTGCTACTGAGATGGGCTGGGTCCTGGCAACCAGGTTCATGTCCACCTTCAGGGTGGCCTCTTCATGACAGGGCAGCTGGCTTCTCCCAGAGTAAGTGGTCCCAGTAAGAGAGAGAGAGTGCCGGAGGAGTCAGGACCTCATGCGACAGTCTCAGAAGTCACTCTGTCACTTTTGTGACATTTTGTTCATTAGAACTGAAACTCCAGGTCCCCCTTTTTCACAAGAATCAGGAAAGATAAAGCAGAAATTCTTAACTGGGAACTGCCAGGTTCTCTGTGCCAGAATTTAAAACACCTGTTGGAACCCCAGGGCAAGGATTTGGCTCTGTGTTTTGAGGGTAGGATGATCAGAAAAGTGGGGATGCCTTTCAAAACCAGCACACACAGCAGGACGTTAGAACCTAAAATGATGGCTGACAGCACCGGTGTCTCTAGGGCACAAAAGGCAGCACCTCCAGGAGTCGCCCTGCATCACCCTGGGTGGATTTACCTGGGCTTAGGTGTATTGTCGGGTAAAAAAGAGAATGAATCAATTTACTCTATTTGAAAGTTCCCATCAATAGTTCACAAAAAACAAACAAACAAAAAACCTTTCTTTTACCTTAACAGCCTTTACACGAGAAAGAAATCTATTACTTGTTCCCTCTGTTTCTTGGTGTTTACAGGGCCTAGATTTACGACTAGAGATCCTGCCAATGGAATTTAAGGGAAACCAAAGTCGATGAAGAAAAATACAAACTCTAAAACCTTAAGTGACCTTCAGTAACTGACATCTCATCTTATGAAACTTACCTCAAACCATGCAACACAGGAGTGAACAATCTCATTTAAATGGCACACTAATAAATTCTGTAACAAACCTAATTATCTTTAAATAGGTTTTAATTGAATGACTTATAGGTTTCACATTTCAACTGAATTTCAAAATTTCCAGAAAGTATAGAGCATACATTATACAAAGTGCACTTGACTCTGCAACCTATTTTTAGGTTATTAACACAGTTTGAGAAATTCTAGTTTGAGTACAAGACTACGCTGAATTTGGGAAGAATTTATAGCCTGGCTTGTCAGTG
Source organism: Galagoides demidoff (assembly GCA_963574575.1). Lineage (NCBI taxonomy): Eukaryota > Metazoa > Chordata > Mammalia > Primates > Galagidae > Galagoides > Galagoides demidoff. Next base: position 15,050 of record CAUYQV010005938.1, read on the forward strand.
ATGCCTGGGTGAAGAGCCTTTTTGCTGTTTTCCCTGGTACACAACCTTTCTCCTCACGATTAGGGCTGCCAAACTCTGGAGATTTCACCTACTTGAGTAGGTGGTGCCAGAGATATTTTCATGAACAGCATAACATATGTTTCCATAAATAGTGGATGGAATTTTGCTTTTCCAGGATACCCCAAACCTGATTGCAAAATAGCATCACTTTCAGATAATTCAGATTTGTATAAATGTCAGAGATAAAAGGGGAGAGAAACCTGGATTTGGAGAGTACAAGACACAAGTTAGAGACTCACTTCTGCTCTCTATGGGCTTCTGGGCTCCTTTACCTTCCCAAGCTGAAGTTTTCTTTTCTAGGAAACAGACTAAGTAATCTCCACGCTGCCTATTCCATCAGAATCCACAGAGACAATGCACAAAATCCGGAACTGAGTGGTCTGCCTGTGTCCGGAGTTAGCAGATGCTTGGTGGCACAATGTGTTGAACTTTTTTTTGCAGTTTGATGGAATCATTAATAGAAAAAAGACATGAAATACAATTTATATGTGGATATAGAACTTCACTTCCCACATGACCCAGATACCTGGAATGAACACTCTTTTCAGCAATGTCTCTGAATTAAAGTATTGAAGGATGTGAGACTGGATTCTGTAAAATAAGCTGAGAATTAAACGCCTTCTGCTGGGATTGGAGGTAAAGCAGAGTTTTCATATCATGCTCTCCTTTTGTTTGGATCAAGGGATAATGAGCATCTCTGTAGAGAAGAGAGAAGAAATCACACACTATTCAATAACTGTCAATTCTGTCTTCATTCCTCTCTCTCATGAGCTGGGGAAGAGGGAACCGGGGCTGTATGTTCATTCTGTGTTTTTGGTTTTGATTTTGATTTTCAGAAGATTCCTGGAGCTTGCCTCAGATTTCTGGGAGAATGTACATCTCGGTAGATAAGTAGACAGATATACAATTTTAAAAAATGGACTAAAATAGATAAATTAAGGGTTTATATTATTTAAAAAATGCAACAATATGTATGCTTTGGAATTAAAGAAACCTAAGTTTGAATCAAATCTCACTTATGTACAATTTGTCCTTGAATCCTTATTTCATTTTTTGAGCCTCAGTACCATTGGGTATAAAATTGGTTCTAGTAATATTGCCTATTCATAAGATTGTTGTGAAGATTAAAACAAATACAACACATCAATTGTCTGGCATCACACCCTACACTCAGGAAACCTGCAGACACTTTCCAAATGAGTAAGAAGGGGAAGTCTCTTAGTGTTGTGTGTGTGTATTGATGATAAAATGATACCATTTGCCCTAAAGGAAACTTCACACCATGGGATGTGAAGGTGGGAGAAAGGCCCACCCAGTGTGTTGCCGGGTGTGATGTGATGGTGGTATCAGACGCTACAGAGCGGCTGAGGGCGGAAACGGTTATTCTGAGTAGAGGATCAGAGAAAAGCCTCTCAATAGGGTAACACTGCTGATGGGTATTAAATGAAGAGGAGTATTCGACCAAGTGCCTTTGTAAGAACTAGCTTAATTCCCAATGTGGTATTTTGTAAAGAACATGAAATATGGTTTTAGACAGTCCTGAGTGACCTTGGGAAACATTTGTTTTCATTCCTTCTGGAGATGTCTACTGCATCAAGTACTGTGGGAGCCACAGGGGATATGACAATAGATTCAACATGATGCATGACCTACCAGAAACTCACAACACAGGGAAGAAAGTACAGTGGGAATTCTGACAAGGAAGGGGCAGAGTCAGTGTTGTTAGTCAGAAGATGGATAAGAGTCCACCAGACAGAGAGAGAGAGAGTGAGGACCAGCATGTGGAATGGCACAAAGGCACAAAACTCAGCGGTTGTGCCAGCGTCTGCAGGCAGCCTCCCGGTAACTAGAGCAGAGTGTAAATAAGAGGTATGACAAGGTGGCTTTGTAAGATACTTAGCAGATAAGAATAACTACAAACTAAAGCAAACAATGTTAATAATATAAAATCAGTAAAGGCAATGAGACATCTCCTTAACTCCTGAAATAAATGATGCTTATTGTGGGCTGCATTCTCCACCTTCGTGCCTTGGTGTATCTCAGAACTCATGGCTGTGCAGTATCGAATAGAACAAGATTGGTACTTGCTGTGATATGAGCATGTACTCCAAATCTTGCATGTTGGAAATCTAACTCCCAGTGCAGCTCTGTTGAGAGGTGGGGCCTTTCAGAACTGGGCATGATGGTTCTGTCCTCCCAAATGGACTAATGGTGCTATCTTGGACCCATCCAAGTTATCTCAGGGTGGAGAGTCCTGATGAAAATGATGAGCCTGACCACGTTTCTTTCCTGTTTGCTCATGTGCTTTGCCCCCTTCTATCTTCCATGAGAAGGCACAGCAAGAAGGCCCTCACCACATCCTAACACCTCAATATTGAACTTCCCACCCTCGAGAGCTGTGAGAAATAAATTTCTTTTCTCAATAAGTTGTTCAGCATGTGGCCTTCTGTTTTAGCAGCATAAAACAGAGCAGACAGGATTTTGGTTCCCCACAGCCTTTTGTAGGTTCTGAGAGAGCCGTTGGGCTCAAGGCACACTTTCTTCCCAGTAGTAAATACATTTGCACAAAGCAGCTGAGCTCCTCCCCACACATGCGTTTTCAGGTGGTTGAAATGACAAGCAGACTTTCCTAGTCCTACTTCCGCAAAACAGTGAAGGGATGGCTGTGCCCTCTGAGCATTGAGAAATCAGCACATTGCCGGTAGCAAGCCAGGGCTCCGGCCAGAACACTGGAGGGGAAGCCTAGTAAGGGTGGGGGGATGTCCAGAGGCAAAAGGAACAGACAAGGAAGCAACCTCTGAAGAAAGTTCTGCTTTCTCTTCACTGCAGGGGCTTCCCAAACTCTTAGAAAATTCAAAAGTATATCGATTTTATCTTTCTGTCTACAGAATTTCCATATGGACCCAAGGCTGAAAATTAGATTCACAACTTATTTATAGGGAGAAATGACAATATTGTCTAACCTGTTTAAACCTCAGCATCCTCATATGTAAACTGAGGCTAATTAAGTGTAAGTTACAGACTTGATTTATAGATTATATGAAATAACATATATAAGGCAGTTAATAAAAAACACAGGGAGTGAGTATTGTACATGCTTAAAACATTTTTTTATATTCTTTCATCCTCCACTCCCCTCCATAGTTGATGGTTTATGCCTGTTCACCCACCTGTAATAATACCACAACCTCTTGGTCCCTCCTAAAAACACTCTTGATCAAAATCCACTGTCTTCATAACCCAGATGGGGGGCGATTAAAAGATACTGAGAGGGGCAACCTTGTATGCAAGACATTCACACTGACCTATGATTTAGAAGTTCAAGGTTCAGGGTGGCGTCTGTGGCTCAGAGGAGTAAGGTGCTGGCCCCATGTGCCAGAGGTGGAGGGTTCAAACCTACCCCTGGCCAAAAACTGCAAAAAAAAAAAAAAAAAAAAAAGAACTTCAAAGTTCATGTCTTGCACAAGTCACCTCATCTTTCTGATTCTCAGATCTTTTATCTGTCCAGTGAGGAAATTATATTGAAACATAAGTTTCCAAAAAGTTATCAAATACTGCCGAGTATGCCTTTCTCTGGTTTAGCAAATACATCAAACATTTATACATATGAATATATATATAAGGGTATATATATACATATGCACACACATATAATTATCTTGTTAACTACTTTTGGAAAATAATAGGTTAAATCTAATTTTCTAGTCTTGTATAAGACTAATAAACATATGAATCTTATACAAACTTGTGCATTTAAAATGTCTTGGTGTATACCCTGACTCCTCAGGAGAAACATCAACATACAGGGTTCCCCAGTGCATTTGCTCATGTAATTCTGTCGCCTCCCCACCATCTCCACAGTGCATCTTATAATGCTTGACTCCACTAGAAGACAGTTTTGAAACTGCTGAAACCTCCAAAGCCTACCCTTAAAGGATAATTGTAGAGTGAGACCATTGATATTTTAGTTTGAAATCGTCTACTATGACTAACACTATTTCTAAACTTCTTTGAAGATCCCTTTCTTCATGTGTTTAGGGTCTTCCTACAACATCATGTTAGTAACTCTTAGGTTTTGTGATATGAAGTAGATATTTTTAACAGAGATAAAAGCAAGAACTCCAGTTTGGAATCAGCACAGGGAGAGATGGTCTTTCACAGGAACATGACAGTTGTACCAGGGAAGCTCTGGGTTTCTGAGCCAGACTATCCTGGGCTGGAATCAAGTCCATCCTGATTGATCTTCCGAGCTGGTTTCTCCTCTGTATTCCAGGGTTACTGTGAGAATTACACAGATTATAATTAAACAGATTATAACCCTAGTCATGATGCAGGAGGTCCTGCTGCACTTAACCTACATCCCCAAATCTAAGTGCAGTCAACCCTGTTATTTTTTAACTTGATACTTATGAATTTGTATACTTGCTAAAATTTATCTATAACATGAAATCAATGCAGTGTTTTGGCAGTCAATCATAAATCCATGTGGAACAGAACAAAACTGATTTACTTAATGTGAACACTCCCAATTAAAGTTGAATGAGGCCATAATCCGCTTTCTTATTTCAGCTCTCACACCGCTAAAAGTGCTATTTTTCCACCTGATCATTTCTAAAAAATATTTTTATGCTTTCTTTTGTTTTGATTATTTCACTTTTTTTATTGTTGGGGTTTCACTGAGGGTATAAAAACCAGTTTACATTGATTATATTTGTTAGGTAAAGTCCCTCTTACAATTGTGTCCCACCCAGTAATAGTTGTGTCACACACCGTGACCCCCCACCCTCCTCCCTCATTCCCTCTCTCGGCTCTCCTATTCCCCCACTCCCACCATGTACCAGGTCATTAATTGTCCTCATATCAGAATTGAATTGAGTACATGGGATTCTTGCTTCTCCATTCTTGTGATGCTTTACTAAGAATAATGTGTTCCACTTTCCACTTCCATCCAGGTTAATACAAAGGATGTAAAGTCTCCATCTTTTTTAATGGCTCAATCGTATTCCACGGTATACACATACCACAGCTTGTTAATCCATTCCTGGGTTAGTGTGCATTTAGGCTGTTTCTACATTTTGGCAATTGTAAATTGAGCTGCGATAAACAGTCTAGTACAAGTGTCCTTATGGTAAAAGGGATTCTTTTTTTTTTTTTTGTCTGTGCAGATGCCCAGTATGGGATTGCAGGATCAAATGGGAGGTCTAATTGAGTTCTTTGAGGGTTCTCCATGCTTCCTTCCAAAAAAGGTTGTAGTACTTCGCAGTACCACCAGCAGTTTGAAAGTGTTCCCTTTTCTCCATATCTATGCCAGAATATGTAGTTTTCAAATTTTGTGATGGAGACCATTCTCAATGGGGTTAGATGATATCTTAGGGTGGTTTTGATTTTAATTTCTCTAATAATTATGGATGCTGAGCATTTTAAAAATATGTTTGTTAGCCTTTCTTCTGTCTTCATTAGGGAAGGTTCTATTCATCTCTCTTGCCCATTGACATATGGGATTGTTGGCTTTCATCATGTGAATTAATTTTAGTTTCTGTCAACCCTAGTTATCAAGCTTTTGTCTGATTCAAAATATGCAAATATCCTTTCCCATTGTGTAGGTTGTCTATTTTCTTTGATTGTTGTCTCCTTAGCTATACAGAAACTTTTTAGTTTAAGTCACACTTGTTTATTTTTGTTGTTGTTGCAATTGGCACAGAAGTCTTCTTTATAATGTCTTTCCCCAGGCCAATATCTTCAAGTGTTTTTCCCATGCTTTCTTTGAGGATATTTATCATTTCATGCCTTAAATTTAGGTCTTTTATCCATCTTGAATCAATTTTTGTTAGTGGTGAAAGATGCAGGTCCAGTTGCAGTCTTTTACATGTGGATATACAGTTCTCCCAGCACCATTTATTGAATAGGAAGTCTTTCCCTTAGTGTATGCCCTTGTTTGGTTTAATGAAGATTAGGTGGCTATAAGATGTTAATTTCATTTCCTGGTTTTCCATTCAATTCTAAATGTCTATGTCTCCATTTTTGTGCCAGTATCATGCTGTTTTGACTACTATGGTCTTGTAGCACAGCCTAAATTTTGGTAGGCTGAAGCTCCTGGCTTGGTTTTTATTACTAAGAACTGCCTTAGCTATACATTTTTTTTTTTCTGGTTACATATATACCTAACAAAAGAGGTGAAGAATCTCTATAAAGAAAATTAAAAAACCCTAAGAAAAGAAATATCAAAAGATATTAACTAATGGAAGAGAATACCATGCTCATGGTTAGGAAGAATCAACATGTTTAAACTGTATATACTTCTTAAAGTATACATTCAATGTCATCCCTATTAAAATACCAACATCATACTTATAAGATTTAGAAAAAGTAATTCTTTGTTTTGTATAATTATTTCACTTTTTAAAATAATCTCCAAGCACAGTGATGTAGTGTTATCTATTGTTAGTAAGTGGAAATGGGTTATGATATGGTTTCTGGGGAAAATATGATGTGTCTTAAGTAAGCTTTATCTATGCAGGAGTTATATTTCTGTTGGCTATGAGTTCAATATTAATTAATCCACCATGAATATTAAATAGAATGTCTTTAAATAAAAGCACATGTAAGACGATATTATGTATTGATTAATGATTATAATGTGAGCAGAGGCATTCAGACACCTAACCCTATACTTGTCCTAGGAGCTATGGTGTTTATGGTGACTTTTAAAAATATTTTTGCCATGAATAAGAACAGACTATGTCTTAGAGATTATTTCTTGCTCATCTTTCATGGGAGTAGGCTGAGAATGACAGAAATTAGATATTAAATATGCTATATTCTGTAATTAAGGAAAAAATAATCTTTACAGTATTAAATTATTAATTGAAATACTTATGAGAAAACTGGCTACATCCAAACCCAAGGAGGTCTGGAAGTGTAATTCAATGATGTACCCCCAAAGGCTGGCAATTGTACATATTCACCAGTCAGCACCAATGTGTTGGGCTTAAAATGCTATAGTATGTCCATTGCATGCTCAGGGTTGCACTTTCTATGTGGTTTGGAGAATTGTGTGGAAGGACGGATTCAGTAGGGAAAAAGAGAATCTTGGGCTGACTACATGCTCAAACCTTGGAGCAATCCTTGTCTCCCTCTGTGTCTTTTACCTCATAGCCAGTACAATGAGACACTACCATATACACACAAGCAGACAGACAGGTAGATAAATATATTCAGACATAAAAGTGAAACATATGTGCATTTATGATTTGAATATTATAAAAGAGTTTAAAAAAACAAATGAGTCAATTATATAAGTGGCTATATCCTTGAATTAAAATTGTTTTTATTATTGAGTTTAAGAAATTTATTTTTTCTTGAAATGTTAAAATATAAGGGTTAATTCTATGTAGTGTGTAAATTTAGGATGACATTTTTGTTATAGAATGCCTTCCCAATAAAAATGAAATAAACTCAATTATTACACAAGATGACAGTTTATCTAGGTTGAAAATAAAAAGAGGAGGAGGAGGAGAATAAAGATAAACAGAATAATGTTTATCATATAGTATTTCAATGCATAAGACAGATTTTTAAATATTTTTGTCAATATATTACTCATAACATCTGCATAGCCAACAGGGAGTAACAGATATGTGAATAGATTCAAGCTCCTTGTACCTTGCTACTGTGCAATAATTCTCCAATTCTTTCAAATTTTTGAACTCAATTTAGCTTTTTATTATAGCTTATTTTCCTGTTGATAGTCCTAGTTGTTTCTGACCTTCTTATCCACATTTTACTATATACAGACGGTGCCAAAAATGTATAACCAACTCACATTTGACTTTTGCAATTACAAGAGATACAATACACAAGATAACAAATGATATTGGTATATATTATTGTAACTGTAATACAGTTTTTTTTTTCCTTTCTCAAAATACATATACATGTTTTGCCAACCTGTGTATATAAGTATCCTACAAAGCATAGGACTTTCATTTTTTTTTTAATTTAGGTTGCACATAAATGGACATCTCCTTCTGAAGGAGTGTCATACAGTTAGTTTTGTGCATATGTTGGGATTGTTATTGCTCAGGACATCTCTCTTTCCTCTACGAACCATAAAGGGAAAAAGAGCCTTTTAGTTTTATTAAACTTTCGTTTTCACTCATAAGATCTCAACATAATCATCCAGCTGATATCAGAATAAATTTTGAATGATTCAAGCACCCAAGGTTATTTTTGGAGAGATGACATTGGAGCAATGCTCTTCATTGGACATTTTGGAGATTGTCCTCTGTAAAATGACCTCTTTGTATACATCCTGCTCTTGGCTGGCCTCCATGCTGTATGCTATGATAGGACAGTCTTCTTCTTGAAGGCACCAACCACATGGACATAACCATATTTTTAATTACTACATAATATGTTACTGAAAGATAAAGTTATGAATAAAAGAAATGATGGTAAAGGTAGAGGAAACTATAATTTTTTTTAATTTTAAAGAGTAGAATCAACAGGAGTTCGGGAAGTTACAACTTGTATAATTTCTAGCCATCCCCAATAGGAAGCTAAATAGAACCAAGGAAAACATGTCCAAGGAGAAGTGTCATAACAAACTCAACTTTGGGTCACATTACCCAGTCTTTATAAATTCCATATAGCAATATTAGAAATATTTCTGAAATTAAGATGTGAAAATCACCTCATTTGTCTTCCTTGTGTAAATCAGCATCTTCCAGCTGGGATCATTCACTGTGGGCCTCTCATTGGTAACCCCTGGGGTAGATGACATTCACCTGTTACTAAATATTTGCTCCACAAAGAAGCCAAGTCCTCCCAAGTCATTTCTTAGTGCTTGCCTTATCCTCCTGAATAGTGGGTGTTTACAACACGTCTATTTTGTACAGGGAGGAAAGAGGTGAAAAGTTAGAGACTGCTATAAAACTGAGACCAAGTCCTAAAAGTGCAAATTATGGCAAAGTCACACATATATGTTGGAAGATTTGCCTTGATGTCTTAATAGTAAGAGTAATGAACAAAGACAGTAGAGGTAGAGAAGGCAGCATATGTGGGATGACAGACACAGTGAGCTTATGCTCTTTGTATTAGAACAACTTGGTTCCAGTGAAGTCAGAGGCATTGACAATGTCTTTTCAAACAAGAACTGCCAGGTCATGCAGTGTGCACAGCTGGACTTTGGCACATTTTGAGCTCCACAGCATAACTCCAGACTTAAATAAGGCTTCCATCCCACAAGTGAAACAGTGTGACTAAAGAGATATTTATAACAATGCGTATTTTTGTAAGAACATAATATGCGAGTCCTCAAGCGGTTCTCTTTGGTATGACTGAGGAGCTATCTGATACCAATTTTACACTCTAGACCTTGAACTGGAATCTCATGCTTCTCCTAGAGCCCTCTAACTTTACAGTGCATCACTTCACTTCCAGGGCAAAGAGGGAGGAAGGAAACAAAAATATAATGAGGGTTTGTAGTGAACAGAACATTACTCACATGTCTTTCATATGTGACTCCTCACTTATGAAATGTGACTCCTCACTAGACAATACCTTACAATTGTCTTATGGGAAGTTTTGCTAAGTTGGTGGCATAAACATTTGTGGATTTTTATAATTAATTAATTAATTTTGTTGAGACAGGGTCTCACTCTATTACCCAGGCTAGAACACCCTGGTGTCATAGGTCATAGCAATCCCAAACTCCAGTATCAAATGATCCTCCTGCCTCAGCCTCCCAAGTAGCTGGGACTATAGGCACCAGCCACAATGCCTACCTAATTTTTCTATTCTTAATGTGGCCAGGGTCCCACACTTGCTCAGGCTGGTCTCAAATTCCTGAGTTCAAGGGATCCTTCCACCATTGCTTCCCAGTGTGCTAGGTTACAGGCATGAGCCACCATGTCTGCCTAGGACAGACATTTTTTAATCAATGTCTCTTAGATTCAAGTATCCTTTCAGTGGATGTTTCATTTCATAGGTACCAAATCAGTGGCCAGGACAAGTGTCATTGTCAGCCTGGACATGCATGAGAATGCCACATTTTACAGCTGTGTCATTTTAGACAAATTACTCATTCTCTCTGTTAGTCATTTTTCCTATCTGTAAAATGAGAAAACAATTTCATTAAATAGAATTATTATATGATTAAGATGAGTGAATGTATGTAAATTCTCTAGCAAGTAGTAAACTTACAAAAAGTTTCACTGTAATTACTACTTAGTTCTGTTTGATATATGGGAAATTCTAAGTCTCCAAGTGGAGTTGTCTGAGGTCATAGAGTTAGCAGTAAGTGGATGAGCCAAGATTCAAAGCTATATCTCATGGACTGCTGGCCACTACCACATTAGAATGAAGAAAAATATACAAACAAACACAAACAAAACCAGCTGCCTTTCTTCTCTCCAGTGGCTAAATTGGGAGTTGAAACCATGCCAGCAATAAAATGCTGAGGTTCACTAAGCACAAATCCATTTAAACTTATTAGCAGAATTAGTTGTCTATTACTTCAATAGGAAGTGATTATTAAACCCATAATTAATGAGATAGAACACTCTCTATTTATAATCCAAAGACATCTATGGAACCCAAAGTTAGAGCAGCATCTGGCTGCCTTCTGGGGATGAAAGACTCCCAAATGCATTAAAAATGCAGCCTTCATGGGCAAGCACTGACCAGCAGCAGGAAGGACTAGTGGACATTTGCACTCTTGACTCATTAGGAGCTGGATTCTGCCTTAATCAGCTACCATATTGTTTTCAGATTCAGCCAAGCGTGAACTCTAGTAAAAACGTCCTGGAGAAAAATAAACCTAATGTTTGAAATTAAAAAAAAATATATATATATATATATAAAATATGAATATTGGCATAACTAAACCTTCACTGAACACCTATATACTTTTTCTATGCTATAAAATTTATTCTATATAACATCTCACTGTGGAAAACATATTTTAATTATTCTAATTTTACAAATTTTTAAAATGAGATTAGAAAGATGAAATAGTTATGCTGTGGCAATTTATATTAAATGACAGTTAGCAATATAACCCCTGGGTGACCTTCAGTAAAATATATCTCTTAGCCACACTTCTATATGGCTTCTGAAAACTAAGCTTTTAAACTTTATTGTATATTGACGATTGCCTTAAAGATACCTATGAACAAAACCACAATGAAACTATATTCCTCTTAAAAGTAGAGGAATGGATTATTAATAACCTAATAATCCATTAAGTAAATCTATGAATGTTAAATATAAACCAGGTATTCCAGAGAACAGATATAAGCACAGTTATGGGGTTGTAGTTGTCAAGGAGTTGGCTTCAAGTTATGGGAAACAGACTATAACTGAATATATGAAAGAGATCATTTTAGAAGAGGATATGCTTTTTATAAATAAATTTGATGTTGGTTTTTAAAATTAAGGCCAGGTGACATAAGATCAGGTGTCCAGAGAATATGACATTTAACATTTAAAAAATTGACTGGCAAGATTGAGTCAGAGCAGATAGGATATAATAATTTCAAAAATAGGAACAAAGCTAGTGTGCAAAATTTGGAAGAGAATGTAACTTTAAGAGCTTCAACCCTATGTCCAAACCAAAAATTCTGCTCATTGGCAGTAGGTTGAACATAACCATATGAGAAGAAAGGAGAATTAGACCTCATATTCTGACTCTAAAAATTTAATTCATGAATAAGAAAATAGAGCTATACCTTATATTAAGCATGGGAACTTCACCTGCTTTGATTTCAAACTATATTATAAAACTAATAAAACTATAGTTATCAAAACAGTGAGGTACTTGTATAAAAAACATATGCATACAACAAAACACAGTAAAATCCCAGAAATAAATGCACATATACATGGTCATCTAAACTTTGACAAGGATACTAAATAAAACACAATGGAGAAAGGAAATTCTCTGTAATAAATGCTACTGGAAAAATTGGATATTCACATATGAAAAAAAAGAAATTATACCCTTGTTCTACATCATATGAGAAAATTAGCTCAAAATGGGTTAATTATTAAATGGAAGATCTGAAACCTTAAAACTCATAGGAGAAAATGTAGGTAAAAGCTTCCCAGTGTGTTTTAGTATTTTATAAATAATTTCTTTTAGTTTCATGGGTGTTTGTAAAAAATGGATTTATCCTATTCATGTTCTAATATTCTGTGAGTGTGTGCACTTGGACCTGAACATTTGTACACACATAAGGAATGAAGATAGCTTACTTTTGTACTTCATCCTTCTCCAGAGGACAAAGAGCACACTGGACCTAACAGGACTGCACTTCCCCAAGAAATTCTAGACATTTATATGGGTAGGCTAGAATGGATGTTGGATCAGTGTTCAATTTGTAGGAAGAAAATGGATAGTTAATGAATATAAGTCTATACTATTACAGAGATATCTAACTTCTGGCTGCAAAAAAGAAAAAGTATTTTTTCTAGCACACAGCTAGCTTAGGTCATCTAGTCCTTCTGAGGTAATTATGGTTTCATGACTGAATATAATGGCATTGGGAGTTGAATTGTAGAGATGGGACCCATTTCTATACCCCACACACAGGATTCTGCATGAAGCTGCTCTAATGGAAACAATCTCAAGGGTGTGACATAAAAAAAAAAAAAAACATGTGACAAAGAAGGCAGAGCCCCATCAGCCTGATTGGAGTGTCCTATCTGGTTGACCTCCTCAGCTACATGGTATTTTACACAAGTGAAAATATACTTTTATTTCTTTGCCTTTATAGATTTTTGTATATATTTTATAGGCAAAATATTTTAGGAGATTATTTATAATTTATTAAGTTTACTAGTAGTAGAGAAGAAAACTGAGTAGAGAAGAAAACTGAGAATTTCTCTTCTTTGAGTACCCCACAAAATACATAAATATGAGAGAAAGTTATGGTGGATGGTGTGGAGGTGTGTCCTAATGTTGAGGGCGTGTACATCCCTCAAGAGCAGAGGCTGAGTTTAAGTCTAAAATTTCTTTGCTGAGTTTATTATTGGAGGATCTATCCAACACTGCCAAAGGAGTATTAAAGTTTCTGACTATTATGGTGCTTGAGGAAATCAAGTTTGTTCAAGTCTGTTACAGTCTCTCTTATACATTGAGGTACATTCCGGTTGGGTGCATAAATCTTAATAATTGAAATCTCAACCTGTTGAGTGTTACCCTTAACAAATATGAAGTGACCATCCTTATGTTTCCTTACTTTTGTTGATTTAAAGCCTATTGTATCTGTGAATAAAATTGCAACACCTTCTTTTTTCTGATTGCCATTTGCCTGAAATATAGGTGACCATCCCTTCACCCTGAGAATATATTTATCTATTTATCTTTTAAGATAAAACGAGATTCTTGAATTCAGCAGATCTCTGGCCTGAGGTTTTGTATCCAGTCAGCCAAGCTGTGCCTATTTAGAGGATAATTTAAACCATTCGCATTCATTGAGAATATTGATAAGCCTGGTAGAATTTTGGATATTGGGATTTTCAAAAGTCTAGTGGACATTTTTAATCCTTTTGCTGCTGCAGAAGTGGAACTTGTATCAAAAATTTCTGAGTAAGTATCCTTTGGTGGTAGAGGATTACACTGGTCTTTATGGAGGATAGGTCTGAGAGTATCTTGGAGAGCTGGTTTAGTTATGGCAAATTTCTTTAATCTGTGAATGTCATTAAAGTATTTAATTTCTTCATCATAGATGAAACTCAGTATAGCTAGATACAGGATCCTGGGTTGAAAGTTATTTCATTTCAGGAGATTAAAAATTGATGACTACCCTCTTCTAGCTTGAAAGGTTTCAGCAGAGAGATCTGCAGTCATTCTAATATTCTTCTCCTTGTAGGTTATGGTTTTCTTACATCTGGCTGCTTACAGAATTTTCTCCTTCATATTAACTTTGATGAAGTTAATTATAATGTTTCTGGGAGATGTGTTATTCAGGTTGAGTCATCCTGGGGTTCTGAAACTGTCTGATATCTGAATTTCAAAATCCCTTGGCATGTCTGGGAAGTTCTCTTAGATTATCTCATGGAGAAGAGCATCAGGGCATTTCGAAGCCACATTGTTGCCTTCAGGAATTCCTATAAGGCGAATATTAGTTTTCTTTGAATTATCCCAGATCTTGCTGAGAGAATAATGAGTTTTTGCTCTCCACTTCTCTTCCTCTATGAGCACTTGAGAGTGTTCAAATGCTTTGTCTTCAATGTCAGAAATCCTTTCTTCTGCCTGCTCCATTCTGTTACTGAGGGATTCTACTGTATTTCTCAGATCTTTGAGGGCTGCAAGTTCTTGTCTTACTATGTGAAAACCACCGGTGATTTTGTCTTTGAATTCATTGAATTCTTGAGACAACTTTTGAACGGCTCCTTGAATTTCTAATTCCAAATTTACCTCCATTATATTATCTTATTTGCAATCCAAATTCTGAATTCAATTTCTGACATCTCAGACATTTGTTTATGAATGGGATCTACTGGTGTGTCCACCATGTTGTTCCTTGGGGAAGTTGATCTACTCTGCTTATTCATGTTCCCAGAGTTTTTCTGCTGATTCCACCCCATTATATTACACCATTTGGCTAGATGAGCAGATAAGGTGAAGTTGGGTTGGGGGCTCCTGGAGTATGGATTAACCAGCCCTTTGCCCAAGAGCTAGAACTGGTGTCTTTACCTTTTTACCTAGAGCTTTGCAAGGGACCCATACAGTGTTTCGGCCTGAGACACTGGGGACCTGCTTGGTGTGATGGAGCTAAGTGGCTCTATCTTGTTTTCAGCTCATGTCTGTCCAATCCTACTGAATCAATAACTCTGGGTTGAAATCTCAGCTGGGGAGAAATACCAGCAATAAGTCCCCTCGCCCCCAATGGGCAACAACAGGAAAAGGAAAATCAAACCTTCCCATAACCACACACCCAGGATACCACTTTGGATAGTCCTTGGGTGAGAGGCTCAGGTCAAGAGTTCCAAATCAATTGTCCCAGTCAATACCCAGTCTCAAGTGGGAGAGTTCAAAAGGTCTCCAGCAGCTGGATAGCAGGTGTCTGCTGACAGCTCAAGTATGACTTGCTCTGGTGCTCTGTGGAGCCCGAAGGACCCACCTAGCAAATGAATTAATCCAGAAAGGTTGATGCCTCCTTCCTCACCTTACTCCTCTGTCACACCCAGTCACTGGTAACCCCACAGGACTGTGACCCAGTTCCCTCTGGGAGAAAATGCTCCAGGGGTTTGTGCCTGCCTGAGTCACAGAGAGATCTTATGTCTTCTTGGCCAGACTGTCACACTCTACCACCAGCTGGCTATGTTCACCAGTCTGATGAAAATATTTCAAATGGTATATAAAACCAGCACATTGTACCCCATGATTATATTAATATACACAACTATGATTTAATAAAAATAAAAGAAAGAAGAGCAGAGAGGGCAGTGCCTGTGGCTCAAGGAGTAGGGTACTAGCCCCATATACCGGAGGTGATGGGTTGAAACCTGGCCCTGGCCAAAAACTGCAAAAAAAAAAAAAAGGAGCAGAGGCTGACCTTCTCAGAGGTTACTCAGGGAGGCTTCAGAGAAGGTTTTAGTTTGAAAAAAATGAAGTCTTTCCTATATAGTAATGAAAGGCATATGGGACTCTAGATAAGTGAAATAATATTTATAAAGACACCCATTTATGGGTGACATGGTAGTATGATAGGTTATCAGATATAAATGAAAGTTTTATTTTCAGGAGTTCAATTAGAAGTCAGATGTAGTGCACAAAAGCCTCGGGAAGCAGGTTAAGAAGTGACTGTCAGGATTTCCATGTGAAGTAAGTAATCAGACATGTGACCTACAGAAATTAATTAATTTAATTAATTTATTTATTTGAGACAGAATCTCGTATGTCACACTGGGTAGAATGCCGTGGCATCATAGCTCAGAGCAACCGCAAACTTTTGGGCTGTAGTGATCCTCATGCCTCAGCCTCCTGTGAATTTGGGACTACAGGCACCTGCCACAAAGACCAGCTAGTTTTTCTGTTTTCATAGAAGTGGGTCTTGCTCTTGCTCAGACTGGTTTTGACCTCCTGAGTTCAAGCAATCTGCACACATCAGTGTAGGATCACTGGTGTGAGCCACACACCTCACCCTTGCATAAAATTTTAAAAAGTGCACATGGGTGTCAAGCATTAGAGAGGCGTGATCTTACCTGGCAAACAACAATTCCAGTATATGAAGGCACATTTATGAATTTCTGCCTTCAGAGATTTTTTTTGCCTGTTAGTAGATAGGAATAATCCCTTATATAAATATGGGGTAAAGAGACAACACACAAAGAGACACATAAATAAAAAATTGTGTCATTATTTAGCCATGATGAGTCACTTTACCTCTCCGCATCTCAGATTTCTTAACGGGAGGGCGCAATTAGGCTTTTTACCTATACTGGGAAACATGTTTGTCCTGCTCTGATTCCTCAGGCCTCAGCTAGGAGCCCCGTGTCCTGCTCTGATTCCTCAGGCCTCAGCTAGGAGCCCCGTCTAGGGCCGGGTCACAGGAGGAGTGTGTTGAACGAGTGACTGAGAAAGTCAATCAGTGCTCTCCTCAAGATCAGACCCTGAAAGAACCAAGTTAATACCCACATGCAAAACAAAAAATCTTCCTTGAAATTGCTGCTGCCTGAGATGAGACTTCCGATGATTAAGGACAGAGGAAGATGAAATAGGAAAAGTAATTTAGAATGTGATAATATATGATAAATATAACCATAGCTAAAGCAATTTGGGGCAGGAATAATCTTGCTGGGATTCAACTTAACTTCTCAAAGATGCCGTCTGCATTATGGAAGGTACATTGGCATCTTTTATTAAATGAGCTCTGTCTGAACCTGCCACTCCTGTAAGTGAGCTACACGTGAGGTTCAGAAGAATCTGATGAGAAAAAGGGGGCAGGAGGAGCAGGAGGGGGCAGAAGGTGCCCCTCTGAAGGTGGCAGACAGGGCCAAGGATGCTGCTGTGCGCCCCTGGGCCACTCCATGCCACCCGCCCCGCTGCGGCTGCCCTTCCTTACTCTGAAGGTGTCTCTATTTCCTTCCTCAAACTTGTAAATGCCTCCTTTCCAGAGACTGACTATTAATTACACTTGTCTTCACAGTGTGGATCTTTCTAGTCTGACATATAAATGTGCTTTATACATTTACAAATTCTAAATAAAACCCCAGGAGAACCCAATCTGGTAATTGGATTTTATAAATCTGTATTTGTCATGTTCACTCACTGTGAAGAGAAAGAACTACAGGTGTAGCTGAGCATCTGGCACACACGTGAGCTCCAGTCTCTGCTGGATGCACACACAGGTGTGTGCATGAGGCCTCAGTGAACAGGCCGTGGGCCACGACTGTGAGCACGTGGCGGATGCTGTTACATCCTGGTCTCAAGCCTTTTCTATTCTGTGTGTTGGGTTCTAGTCATCTCAAATAGACAGCCACTCTGGAAACCGCGTGGGCATTTCTGCCAAAGATCTAACCTGAGCAGGTGCATCTTTCACAAGGCAAAGGGTGGCACAAACTGTTTTTAAGAGTTGATTACAGATTTTGCTAATTTTCTCTCAAATTGAGAGATGTTACTTTCATTCCCATATACTCATTCTTTTTTTTTCTTCAACATTTTTTTAATTAAATCATAGCTGTATACAATAATGTATTTATGGGGTACAATGTGCTGGTTTTATATACAGTTTGAAATACAACAAACTGGCTGAAAATTTTTTCAGTGCTCTAAGCATAAAAATTTTAAAATATACAGATACAAATAGAACTTAAATGACACTCATTTTACTCTAAGAATGAAATATTTCAATCCATAAAGAATTGCTTTGTTTCATAACTAGTGACTCACAAGGATACCATGAAATAACAATCATGAGGCTTGGTGCCTGTGGCTCAATCGGCTAAGACGCCAGCCACATACACCTAAGGTGGCGGGTTCGAATCCCCAGCCTGGGCCCGCCAAAGAACAATGATGGCTGCAACCAAAAAATGGCCGGGCGTTGTGGCGGGTGCCTGTGGTCCCAGCTACTTGGGAGGCGGAGGCAGGAGACTCGCTTGAGCCCAGGAGTTGGAGGTTGCTATGAGCTGTGATGCCATGGCACT
>CAUYQV010005939.1:0-39034 GCA_963574575.1 Galagoides demidoff
CACAGCTCATAGCAACCTCCAACTCCTGGGCTCAAGTGAGTCTCCTGCCTCAGCCT
Organism: Galagoides demidoff; assembly: GCA_963574575.1. Taxonomy (NCBI): domain Eukaryota; kingdom Metazoa; phylum Chordata; class Mammalia; order Primates; family Galagidae; genus Galagoides; species Galagoides demidoff. The sequence continues at coordinate 57 of CAUYQV010005939.1, forward strand.
CCCAAGTAGCTGGGACCACAGGCGCCCGCCACAATGCCCGGCCATTTTTTGATTGCAGCCATCATTGTTGTTTGGCGGGCCCGGGCTAGGGATTCGAACCTGCCACCTTAGGTGTACGTGGCTGGCGCCCTAGCCGATTGAGCCACAGGTGCCGAGCCTCGAATCTACTTTTCATCTCATATAAATAGAATCATGCATCATGGGATCTTTCGTCTCAGCTTCTTTAACTCAGCTTCATGTTTTCAAGGTTCATCCATGTTGTAGTATGTACCCGTATACTTCACTGATTTTTTGAGGATGAATAATATAGTTCATTGTGTGGACATACCACATTTTATTTATCCATGCATCAGCTGATGAGCATTTGGTTCTATCTACTTATTGACCATAATAAATAATGCCACCAGGAGCATTCATGTACATGATTTTGTATGTAGAAATTTTCATTTCTTTGGGATATATACTAGGAGAATTGCTACATTAAGTGACAACTCTGTGTTTAACTGAGAAAAGTCAAACTGTTTTTCCAAACTGGCTGCACCACTGTATGTTCCCCCCAGCCATGTATGAAGGTTACAACTTCTCTACATCCTCATCAAAACTTACCATTGTCTAGCTTTTTTTTTTTTTTTGCCATCTTAAGTGGTATCTCATTGCGATTTTGATTTCCCTAATAACTAATGAAGTTGAGCATCTTTTCATGTTCTTATTGGCCATTTGTATATACGTTCTTTGGAGAATGTCCATTTTAGTTTAAATTTTTCAATGGTTTTTAACAGACAGGTTTCTGTAGCCCAGGCTGGAGTATAGTGGTATGATCATAGCTCACTGTAACCTTGAACTCCTGGCTCAAGCAATCCTCCTACTTTGGCCTCTCAAAGTCTTGGGATTATAGGTGTGAGCCATCTCATTTTAAAATTAGGCTAATTGGGTTTTTAAAAATTATTCTTGAATTATAAGCCTTTTAAAACATTTCAGAGTATGAGGGTACAAATCTTTTTGTTACATGAATTACTTTTGTACAGTTTGAGTCCAAGTGTTATATATGTGCCCATCACCTGGTTGTGTGCATTGTACTTGTTAGGTATGGAATTTTATTTACTTTTGGCGGGGGGGAATAGAGTTTCACTCAGTCACCCTGGGGAGAGTGGTACAGCGTCATCACTGCTCACAGTAATCTCAGTCTCTTGTATTTAAGCAATCTTCTTGCCTCAGACTTTGGAGTAGCTGGGACTACAGCTGCCTATCAGGATAGAGTCTTGCTTTGCTCAGACTGGTCTCCAATTCCTAAGCTCAAGCAATCCACCCACCTCAGCCTCCCAGTGTACTATGATTACAGGTGTGAGCCCGGCCTGTTAATTTTTTTTAAAAAATATATTCTGAATACGAACCCTTTTTTTTTTAATTGAATGGTAACTATGTACATTAATGCACTTCTGGTATACAGTGTGGTGTTTTAACACACAATCTGAACAACTTCCACCAAACTGGTTAACATAGCCTTCATGTCATTTTCTTAGTTATTGTGTTAAAATGTTCATATTCTACTCTTAGAAAGATTCACTTGTACCCTTGTAAGATAAACCACAGAAGTGATCCCTCCAATCCCCCTCTCTCCACCCATTCCCCCCTCCCCTTTCCAAACCTTTATTGGATATATGATTTCCAAATATTTTCTTTCACTTTGTCTTTTCACTTTATTGATGGTGTCCTTTTCTTTTTTCTTTTGGTCTTACTTTTTTTTTTTTTTTATTAAATCATAGCTGTGTACATTAATACTATCATGGGGTACAGTGTGCTTGATGGTGTCCTTTGAAGCACAAAAGTTTTTAAATCTGGTGAATTCTACTTTAGTTTTTCTTCTGTCATTTATGCATTTTTGATGTCACATCTAAGAAATTATTTTCTAACCCAAAGTCACAGAGAATTAATCCTATGTTTTTTTTGAAGAGTTTTATAGTTCTAGCTCTTACATTTAGGTCTGTGATCTACTTTGAGTTAATTTTTATATATGGTATGAGGCAGAGATTCAAGTTCATTCTTTTGTACAGGGGTATCCAATTGTAAAGATATTTCCTTCCCCATTGAGTTATAGAATTTACCAAATTTTGTTTTGTTTCATGTTAAACTGGATAGACTTCTCTGTCATTGGAGGACAGAAAACATGTTTTCTTCATTTAAAATGAGAAGATGATTGTGATTTTTTTTTTTTAAACAGGCTCACTCTGTTGCCTTGAGTTTCTGAGCCTGGGCTCAAGTGATCCTCCCACCCCCATCTCCCAAAGTGCTGGGATTACAGGGTTGATCCCAGGATACTAGCCTCTTTCCTTCTTTGAGTCTCCTCACAGCCTTAGCATGGTATTTGGCACACAATGGTTACCATAAATGTTTACTGAATGTAGAGTGGGCTTGAGCATACACCCTTCACAAAAGTGTGGGTTCCCAGAGCTCTGATTGGATAAGAGACCCAGACAACTTTCAAACAGAGATTCTGAATAATTGTAGAGACTGACCCCAATGGGTTAGTGAAGCTGCACTGTTGTCAACTGTTGTCAATGGAGGGGGCCTCCAAATTATTCATCCTTGAAGCCAAGTGACAAATATTCTTTTATTTAAAGCAAACCCAAACACTTAAAAACAACTATAAAGGTCTAGAACCATAGCTTTTTTTTTTTTTCTGCTTTAATTTCTGGTCTCCAAGTGTCTACTTATGCATAATGAAGTTTTAATTTGTGGATTTTCCGCAGTTCCACAGAATTGATGAATTGATTGTGGTTCTTATCTGCTTAAAACTGGAAAGATTTTCTCGGGCAGCAACAACCACTATTGAGAAGGCAAAGAAACAGCACCCAAGATACTATTTTCAGTGACCCTCTTTTCCCTTGCTTTTTCTCTCTTATTGCTGAACGCGAGAAGCTCTCACAATCTCTCGGAAATAAAGTGAGAGACTGAAGATAAAGGTCTGTTCATCCTCTGCAAGAGTTCCCTAAGGTGGCTCGGTGCCTGTGGCTCAAGTGCCTAAGGCACCAGCCACATACACTTAAGGTAGCAGGTTCAAATCCAGTCTGGACCCAGCAAACAACAATGACGGTTACAACCAAACAATAACCAGGCGGGTGCCTGTGGTCCCAGCTACTTGGGAGGCTGAGGGCAAGAGACTAGCTTGAGCCCAGGAGTTGGAGGTTGCTGTGAGCTATGATACCACAGCACTCTACCCAGGGTGATAGCTTGAGGCTCTGTCTCAAAAAAAAAAAAAAAAAAAAAAGAGTTCCCTAAGGTGTCACATCCAGGCAATGTTTCTGCTTTCCCCTTACGTAATCTTTTTGTGAGATTCCAGAATCTGCCCCCTCTGTGTAAAAGTATGTATGTGTACCTACTGAACCTAAGATGTGTATTGTACAGATACACATAACTTTTGTTACACAGTTCTTTCCAGCTTTGAAATACTTTCATGGGCCAGGGGGCACAGGTGAGGGCTTCAAATTATAGTTTCTGGGGTTCTCACCACTTCCCCTAATCTCGACTCTCTACAAATAATCACACGGGGTGTGAAGAAAAATACATTTTCTTTTTTTTTTTTTGAGACGGAGCCTCAAGCTATCCCCCTTGGTAGAGTGCCATGGCATCACAGCTCATAGCAACCTCCAACTCCTGGGCTCAAGCGAGTCTCCTGCCTCCGCCTCCCAAGTAGCTGGGATCACAGGCGCCTGCCACAACGCCCAGCCATTATTTTGGTTGCAGCCATCCTTGTTGTTTGGCGGGCCCGGGCTGGGGATTTGAACCCGCCACCTTAGGTGTACGTGGCTGGTGCCTTAGCCTATTGAGCCACAGGCGCCGAGCCTTTTTTTTTTTTTTGGATATATTTGTAATTTCAAATTGCACTTGTTCATTGCTGGTATATAAGAAAGCAATTGACTTTTGCATGTTAACCTTGTACCCTGCAAGCTTGCTATAATTGCTTATTAGTTCAAGAGTTTTTTAATTGATTATTTTGAATTTTCTACATACACAATCACATCAGCAGTTGTATTTCTTTCTTCCCAATCTGGATAACTTTTTTTTTTTTTTTTTTTAGAGACAGAGTCTCACTTTATCGCCCTCTGTAGGGTGCTGTCCTGTCACAGCTCACAGCAACCTCCAACTCCTGGGCTTAGGTGATTTTTGTCTTCCACACTTTTTGTGCCTTTTGTGATTTTGAGCATTTTATGATTCCATTTTCTCTTTTCTCAGTACATCAATAATACTTTTTTTTTTTTTGACTGGGGCCAGGTTTCAACCTGCTACCTCCAGTATCTAAAGCCAGCACCCTACTCCTTTGAGGCACAGGCGCCACCCCCTCAATTACACTTTTTCAAAACTTTTAAAAGTAGTTGCCCTATGGTGTTATATGTACATTTATAACCAATCCAAGTCTACTCTCTAATAATATTTTACCACTTCACAGATAGTGCAAGTACCTTACAATAACAAAGTATTCCTAATTCTTCTCTTCCATCCCTTATATTATTGTTGTCATTCATTTTACTTATACATAAGCATACATAAACATGTATGTGTATATATATATATATATACACATATATAATATAATATATTGTTACTATTATTATTTTGAAGAACTTGCCATCTGTTGGATTACTTAAGAAAAGTAAACTTGGCTCGGCACCTGTGGCTCAATCAGCTAAGGCGCCAGCCACGTACACCTAAGGTGGCGGGTTCGAATCCCCAGCCCGGGCCCACCAAACAACAATGATGGCTGCAACCAAAAAATGACCGGGTGTTATGGCTGGTGCCTGTGGTCCCAGCTACTTGGGAGGCGGAGGCAGGAGACTCACTTGAGCCCAGGAGTTGGAGGTTGCTGTGAGCTGTGATGCCATGGCACTCTACCCAGGGGAATAGCTTGAGGCTCCGTCTTAAAAAAAAAAAAGAAAAGTAAACTTTATGTTACCTTCATTACTTGTTCTTTGATGCTCTTCCTTTATTTGTGCAGTTGCAAGTCTCTGAAATACATTATTTCCCTTCTCTATGAAGAACTTCTACATTTCTTGTAAGACAGATAGACTAGCAACAAATTTCCTTACTTTTGGTTTACCTGAGAAAGTCTTTATTTCTTCTTCACTTTGAAGAATAATTTTTGAGGGGGCAGAATTCTAGTTCAGGTTCATAGTTTTTCCTCTCAAAACTTTAAATATTTCACTCTATTCACCTGTTGCTTGCATGGTTTCTGAGGAGAAGTCTATGTAATTCTTACCTTAGCTCTTCTATGAGTAAGGTAGTTTTTTCTCTGACTTCTTTCAAGACTTTTTCTTTATCGTGGATTTCCTGAAGTTTGAATACATTGTGCCTGGATGAGGTTTTTCATGTGTGTTTTGGTTTTGTTTTTTTCACTTGGCCTTTATTCTTCTTGGTGGTTTCTGAGTTTCCTTTATCTGTTGTTTGGTGTGTGACAATTTGAGGAAATTTTTAGTTATTATTGTTTCAAATACTGTATCAGTTTCTTTCTCCTTTCTCCTTCAATATTATCATTGCACATATGATACTCTTGTGTAGTTTGTTCCACAGTTCTTATTCTGTTTCACTTTTTTATTAATTTTCTCTTTTTTTTTTAGTTAGGGAAATTTCCATTGTCTTATCTTTGGGCTTACAGATTCTCTCCTCATCTATGTCCGTACTACTAATGAGCATATCAAAGGCATTTTTCATTTCTGTTACAATGTTTCTTATTTCCATAATTTCTCGTTGGTTCTTTCTTATATGTCCCATCTCTCTGTTTACATTATTTATGTATTCCTACATGTTGCCTACCTTTTCCATAAAGCCCTTAATGTATTATCTACATTTACAAAAATTCTCTTCTGCCAATTCTGGTATTCCTACCATATCTGACTCTGATTCTGATGCTTGCTACATTTCTTCAAACCGTGTTTTTTGCCTTTTAGTATGCCTTGTAATTTTTTGCTAGAAGTTGGACATGACATATTGAATAAACAGAACTGTGGCAAATAGGTTGTTAGTAATGTGTTGGTAAGATGCAGAAGGAGGGAAAGCATTCTATGGTCCTATGCTTAAGTCTCAGTGTTATCTATCCTACGCCACAGTGGACCATGGATTTTACTGGTGTTTCACAGTAACCTGCCCCCGAGATGGGATAGAATGGCTAGAAGGAAATGGAGTTGAGTATTTTGCTTCCCTCGCATCAGCGAGGCTCTGTTGACGATAGGCCTTGTTAAAAACAACAGAGTACTCTGGAATAATTTTTTTTTTTTTCCAGTTTTTGGCCAGGGCCAGGTTTGAACCTGCCACCTCCAGTATATGGGGGGCTGGTACCCTACTCCTTTGAACCATAGGCGCCGCCCTGAAATATTTTTAAATGGTTCTCTTACCCCCTCCCCCTTACAGAAACAGGGATAGATTTTCTCTAATATTCACTATGAGGATCTGATAGAGATCCTGGAGGTAAAATTCACGAAAATGTGCCCCATGACTGGATCACCAAGAGTTTGCCAATTATAAGCCTCCAGCAATTTCTCAATTACTGTTTAGTTTTTTACTTATTAGGATACAGTGGGGACTTCCAAGCTTCTTACATGCCAGGCAGGAAACCAGAAGGCTTGGTAATTTGGGTAATTTTTTTTCTTCAGAGCAAGGTCTCTCTCTTTCACTGAGGCTAGAGTGCAATGGCACGGTCATAATTCACTGTAACCTTAAAATCCTGGGCTCAAGCCTCAGCCTCCCAAGTAGCTAAGACAATAGGCATGTGCTACCACGCCTAGCTAATTTTTTTTATTTTTTTAAGATACAGTTGCACTATGTTACCCAGGCTGGTCTCAAACTCCTGGCCTCAAGTGATCCTCCAACCTCAGCTTCCCATGTTGCTAGGATTACAGGCATTAGCCACTATGCCTGGGCCTGGCCTTCTAAAAAAATTGATGCATAACAGTTGTACATATTTTGAGGTTCATGTAATATTTTCAAACATTCATATAAAACTGTTTAATAATCTGATCCGATAATAGGTATCCTTCACCTTAAACATTTATATTTTCTTTTTCTTTGTTTTTAGACAGGGTCTTGCTCTGTCACCGAGGCTAGAGTGCAATGGCATCATCATAGCTCACTGCAATTTCAAATTCCTGGACTCAAGTGATCTTCCTGCCTCAGCTTCCCCAGTAGCTGGGACTATAAGTGTGGAGCACTATGCCTGCCTAATTTTTCTTTTGTAGAGAAGGGGGTCTTGCCCTTGCTCAGGCTGGTCTCAAACTCCTGGCCCCAAGCAACCCTCTGGCTAGGATTGCAGGCATTAGCCACCAAGCCCAGCCCCAGATCTTTTTAATATATCAATATCTCTGCCTCAGAATCATGCATCATGTTTTTGGGTTTTTTTCTTTTGCAGTTTTTGGCCAAGGCTGGGTTTGAAACCACCACCTCTGGCATATGGGGCCAGCGCCCTACTCCTTTGAGCCACAGGCACTGCCCCCACAAATAATGTTTTAAACTACAAAATCTCTTCATTTTAACCTTGACTATGCCCTTGTATTTAAGGAAAGGTTGAAAATATAAATGAAAGCCATTCGGTCACTTGTTACCCTGATCACATATTCCTTTATCTCTCCCCAGAAGTTGAAACTATCCTAAAACACATTTGTGATCATTCCCATGCATGTTTTAAGATTTGATGTGAACAATAGCATGCTGTGTGCATTGCTATACAACTCGTTTTTCATTTAACACTGTGTTTGGGGATTTATGTTGATAAATGTAGCTCTGGTTCATTCATTTTAACTGCTTATAATACTTCTTTATATGAATATATCACCATTTATTCATTTCCCTATTGATAGATATTTGTTTCCAATACTTTTCTATTATGGGAAATGCTGTAAAAATATTCTTGCTTCTTTCCCTTGTACATGTGTAGAAAAATTCCTAGGAAATGAGTTGAATTTCTTGAATTGAGGGTATGTTTACCTTCAATTTTACTATTAATAGAAGTAACTGAGCTACTTTCCAAAGTGGTTGTACCAATTTATACTCTCACCAGTAGCTTATTCCTATAGTTCCATGCAGTCCCAACTCTGTAATTGCCAGACTACTTTTGTTCTTTTCTGTTGAAAATGGAATCTGGTTTTAATTTGCATTTTCCTGTTTACTGATGGGTTGAGGATCTTTGTATATATTTATTTGCCATTATGTTACTTTTTTTTTTTTTTTTTTTTTTACAGTTTTTGGCCAGGGCTGGGTTTGGGGTGCCCTACTCCTTTGAGCCACAGGCACCGCCCAGCCATTATATTTCTTTTTTTGGAATTGCCTCTTCAAGGTCATTTGTCCATTTTCTACTGGATGTTCTAAGTTTCTTAATTGATTTGTAGAAGTTCTTTATATATTCTGGATACTAGTCCTTTGTTGGTGTACCAAGTTGTCTTGTTAACGCAATCAAATATATAAGAATATGTGGAATAAACAAAGATTACTTGGTATCTCCAATGGAAAACTACGTGGCACCCAACTCCCAAGCCAAGGACTGGTAGCAGGAGAGTAATGTGTTTGAATCATCCTGAAACCATCCCCCTGCCCGGAGTATGTGGAAGAATTATCTCCCATGAAACTAGTCTCTGGTGCCAAAAAGATTGGGGACCACTGATTTAGAGCACATTGTTCCAGGTTATTCAATGTTAACTATTCGTTGTCTTTCAGCTATTTTATAACTTAAGTTGCAGATACTGATAGCAATGCAAGATAATTCTTGTCTCTAGACACGTTAATAAATTCTGTCTAGTAGTGGTTGAATTGATTCCCTCTGCCCATATGCTTTAATCTCTCTCACTTCAACCTGCCTGTGGAAAAAGCAAGTCTCACATCGTTTGTAAACTTCTTTATTCCCTATTAGGCTGTAGTTCTTTGCTTTCTCAATTGTAGCGTCTGTAACAATTTTTACAGATGTTAAACAATTGTAACATCTGCCTGGTTCATTCACTGTATTGAGATAAATAAAATATATTTTTTAAGACAGAATCTCTCTCTGTGTCCCCATTTAGAGTGCAGTAGCACCATCATAACTTGCTGGAACCTCAGACTCATGAGCTCAAGTGATCCTCCAGAAACCACAGGCGTGTGCCACGGCACCTAACTAATTGCTTCTGGTTTTGGTGGAGATGGGGCCTCGCTCTTCCTCAGGCTCAACTTCAACTCCTGAACTCAAGCAGTCTTGTCACCTCAGGGTCCCAGAGTGCGAGGATTACAGGCGCGAAGATAAAATCTTTAATACGTATTCATTTTAATCTATGTGAGAGTCATGATCAACAGAAGTGTCACTCTTTCCCATTACTGTTTGTGGTTTTGAGTCTTAAGAAATGATTCCCTCCCTCAAGCATAAAGATATGCTCATGTATATTCCTCTAGGCCTTTTAAAGTTTTACTTTTATTATTTAAGCTATCTGGAATAGACTGCTTATGGCATGAGATGGGTATGAAATTTAATCTTTTTCCCTATTGACAGCCAGTTTTTCCAGCACCATCTATTAAATCTCTTCTCCATCTATTTGTAATTCTATCCCTGTCATGTATCAAGATTCCGTTATGTACGAGTCTGCATCAGAGGTCCCTATTCTGTTCCAGGGGTCTACTTTTCCATCTCTGCATGAAGATCATATTGCATTAATTCCTATAGCTCTATGAGAAATCCTAATATCTGAACAAGCCTCCTGTATTCTTTGTATTTAAAATTTCCGCAGCCATTGTTTGCCCTTTACTTTGCAGTATAACATTTAGAATTGGTTTATAAAGATCCTCAAAGTACTAACTGGATTTTTCATCTAAAGTCTACTGAAGTCACAGATCACTTTGAGGACAATTGACTTCCTTGTGGCTTTGTTGTGGTTTCAGATTAATATTAGGGTACAAACGATTAGGCTACAATGTTTGAATTAGCTAGGTAAGGTCCATGTTTTAGCTGTGTCCTTCACCCAGGAGGTGTGCCGTGTCACCCTCACACTGTGCCCTTAGGTGGGAGCCCATCCAGTCCCCTCCTCCTTCCCTTTCCTTCCTCCTTCCCCCACCCCCAACTTGAATTGAATTGAGTTTTTCTTTTTGTATGGGCTTATGTTAGATTGTCTGCTGGCTTCATATTAGTATTGAGTCCACTGGGAGAAGTGACTTCTTCAGGATTTTGTGTCTTCCCATCCACAAACGTGGTAGATACCTCCATTTGTTTAGATTTCTTAAAATATATTTTCATAGAGCTTTAGACTTTTCTTCTGCACACAAATGGTGTCCATCATTTGTTAGTTTAATTCCTAGGTATTTACCAGATATTTATTGCTGGTGTATGGAAATACAATTAAATTTTAATATATTGATATTATATCTAGCAACCAATATGTTTTTAAAGTGAAGCCTTAATATGTCATCCTTCAGCCAATTCTTAGTTCTTCTTGGGCACAAGAGAACCCATTTCTGTTTTTAAATCTACCTGTAGAAGATTTTTTAACTCAATGCTCTGCAGAATGTCAGACCCATCGCAGATGTTCAATAAACATCTATTAAATAAATAAGGGTCAGATGAAGGCATTTTCATTTGAAGAATTATGCATTTCTCTTTGATCTGCAAAGTCTATACTCAGCTATGTTATAAGAATATAATATGTGTACCCCACCTTCCAATTTTATATTGGTAAAATTTAAAATAAACACTGAAAACAGCTGTAAAGGAAGGAAGGGAGGAATGGAATATCACACATTGATATCTGTGGGGAGGGGGGCACTGTTGCTAGGCAACCCGGTCACTCCTAGCATTTGCTGAGCCCGGGTCTAGAAGGGTTTCCTTTCCCTGCCTCCTCTTCTTCGTTTTCCTATTCCTCTCATCAGATAGAGTCAAGAAAAAGATTATCCAGGATTGTGGGAGGTGGGAGTGAGGGGTTTACTGACCAAATCCCATGTCTGTGGGAAAGTTATGATTCCATCTATAAAACACACATTACAGAGTGAGATTTACCTTCCCCTTTGGAGAAGGCAGGCTGGCATTAAATTCAGGTTGTAATAAAATGTGCCTTCTGTAATCAAAGACTTGCATTGTTGAGATCTGAAAGGAAGCTGAGATACAATAGCCATGTTTTGAAACAAATTGTCCCCTTATGAGAAATCACATGAAGCTTGAGTGAGATGGGTTCTTCAAGGCAGGAACGTGGATTCTGCTTTAGCATTTGACATGATGATGGGATAGCCACCTGCACACTGATGAGGACAGGACTGCAAAGCAGCTGAACGGTCGGAAGTGGAGACCTAGATCTCCTGTCCTCGGTGAAGCCACCGCAGGACCTGAGTCACCACACAGGGCTCACAGTGTGACAGGCAGAGGCTGAGGGCTGAGCTGTTGGGAATACCACCCTCAAAGGAGGGGCAGCTGGAGAGAGAGAGAGACTCGCTAAGGATGCCTGCCAGGAACAGCTGGAGAGGGGATGGGACGTGGGGCACAGGAAGCATGCAGTGCTTTGAGGAGGAAGTGGGATGGGGCCAAATGCCAGAGGGAGGGCAAAGAAGATCAGCAGACCATTCACTGGACTTAGTTCAAGCTGGCCCCGGGCCACCAGGGTAAGTTGGTACATTTTTCTCTGACTCTTCTGTGTATGTGTCCTGTGTCCCTGGAGGGCTGACGTCCTGGTGGGCAAGTTTGATCAAGCCATTTAAATGAGTTTGTTTACCCATCTGTAAGTGGAGGATAATAACTTCCTTAAAGACTCTTCTATACCTAGGGGTGTAAAAAATTCTTTTTCCCTCCGTCCATTTTAGCTTCATTGCCTGGGGGCTGTAGACTGACACAAGACAGGTGAATAAGGGAAAACCATACCGAAGTGTGTTAGCATATGCATCATGTACACACGTGGGTGTGTCCAGAGAGGAGTAATTTAAAGTGGTGGCTGGGACCTTAGCAAAAGGACAATGCATTTTTAGAGAAATGACAAGAAAAAGAAAGAGGATTTTGAGCTTGTAAGAGTGGCAAATTATGGAGAGATAAGTAGATGGGGAAATTAGCAGTAGGTAAAGGCTAGTTTTTGCAAGGTTTTCAGAGCACATGTAGTGAGAACAAGATGGAGTCAGTCCCAGTCAGCTGGGGCTGAGAGGACACAGCTGGTCTGGCTGGTTTAGGGCCCACGTGACCTTCAGCTCACGCGTTTCATCCTTGTTGTTTTGTTAAGTTCAGCTTTATCCTGACAGTGTCTATCTTGAGTAGTTTAGGGCAATTGATTAAGGAGATTAACTCTGGAACTGGAATATTGTTATATGAACCATAGGTTATGTCAAGTATTGTTTATTATGGGTCATGGGTCATGGGGATTACTGTTGTTTAAGATGAATGTTAATTACTGTTGTTTAAGATAAGGGTTAATGTAATTATTGCTTTAACTTCTACCTATGAAACTGTGATTTTGGAAATGGAAGAACAGAACAGGCTTGGTGAGGTTACTCTCACTGTTCTGCAGAATCACCAGACTCCGGACAAAGTGGACCTATCCACTGGTGGACCTATCTGTCCCGTCCCTGCATACTGGCTGACAATGACACGCATCTCACAACAGTTCCTTATGTAGATTCCTCTGGTGCTGTCTTAGAACGGAAAGGGGTCTAATTTGTCTCTGGAGGCCTTAAGAATCATCCTGCCCTTCCTGGTAGAGAGGAGGAGGGCAGAGAATTGTTCTCATGTCTGCTTCTCTGTAATCGCCTTCGGCTCAAAACAATCCTTATGCCAAAGTGGCGAATTTCAGGTGGCATATTCTTTATCTTTGATAATGATTACTAAAGAGATGCTCTGTATTTTATGATGTTTCTTGATGAGCTCTTAGCTCCTTTCATTTTGTCTTCCTCACCCAAGCCTCCTCCTCAGAGCTCCTCTGATGATCTCTCACCTCTCATAACATCCCAGCCTCTCGGCGCCTTCCTTGGTGCTTAAGTTTTCTATGGACACTCCTTGTGAGCCCATGTGTGTGACAGGAGAGTGCTACCTGCACTCCCTTCCCATGCTCTGGGAGCTCTGCCGCTCCCCAGACCTCAGCAATCCCTTCTGAACGTGACACGCATTCTCTGGAAATCGAGGGAACACATTAAATAAATGGTCCATAGCGTCCGTAGAGTGATTTCCACGTGGAGATGTTCAAGAGACCCTTCAGTCTTCTCGGGAAGGATGCGTGGTTGCTAGGAAACCGACAATAGGTCTTAACTACACCTAGCAGGAAAATGCTCCCAACCTCAAGCACAGCAATTATAGCCATCTTTAGCTGCTGTTTCATTATCATCTTTTAAAAATTAAATTTAGGGAAATATTTATGGAACTTGTGCACACAAGAAACTTGCAAAGCATAGGGTGGATCATGCTACCTATCAGCTTAAAAACTTTCTGTGTCCTTCCCCAAACCCCCAAATTCCCCTCACAAACTGACCTACAAAGCCAGCCTCGTTTCACACCTACACTAGGCTCACCTGGCTTCTGCTTCTCTCTCCACTGCTCTTGGGTCTCCCCAGTATCCCAACTTGCTCTTGGCCTACTCTGTGCCTTGTCAATCTTAAAAGCCTAGCTCAAAAGGCACTATAGATACTATTAATATTTATTCCAGGCTGAAGGAATAGCTGATTCCTGTCCATTAATGATTTGAGATGTGCATGCATTCATTTTATAAAGGTCTTTTGTCTACTTAGCACATCTTGTTTTTCTTCTTTCTCTCACTCTCTTTCTGTTTGTTTGTTTGTTTGTTTGTTTGAGAGAGTCTCGCTTTGTTGCCCTGGAGAGCACACCCTGGTTAGCTTACAGTAGCCTCAAATTCTTAGGCTCAAGTGATCCACCTGCCTTAGCCTCCTGAGTAGCTGGGACTAACTACAGGTGCCCGACACCATGCCTGGCTAATTTTTCTACTTTTAGTCAAGAGGGGTCTCACTCTTGCTTAAGCTGGTCTCAAACTCCTGAGTTCTAAGTGATCCTCCTGCCTCAGCCTCCCATAGTGACGATTACAGGATCTCTCACTCTGTCCCCCAGGCTGAAGTGTAGTGGCCCACTCATACTGCACTATAACACTGTAACCTTGAACTTCTGAGGTCAAGCCACCCTCCTGCCTCAGACCCCCAGTAGTTGGGACTACATCAACATGCCTGGCCTCCTTCATTAATGAGATACTTGCTGGGAATTGCTCTCTGCCTACCTCTATCATATGGATTTCCCAGTGGTGACAAAACTATAGCATGAATTATGGATACAAATACAAAGTTAAGAATTTTAAAATTTAAGAAATAGGAAATATCTTCAAATGGCTTCTTAGAAATTATATGTGCTCTGTAACCCAATCATGCTTAGCACAGCGATAGATGTCCTGCTATAGCCAGGCTTTGTTCAGATTTTATTAAATGTAGATGTCCCCAGAAGGCCCCTATTCAAGAGAACAAGTTTTTTTGAAACCTTATCGTATCAAAAGCTCATTCCTAATGACATAAATGGCTTCTCGGCTATCACATAAATGATAACATAAATCCCCTCCCATAAGCTGTCAACTCTCAATTACTATGAGAGTCAACATGTGCCTTTGACACCTGCTTACAGTTCTCTCTAGATCTCTGCCCCGGTTCAGGCAGCCTCTGCCTTTTATCCTGCCACTGACACAAATGTGTCTGATGGGGTTGTGGTTGCCCCTTCACCTCCCTCCCATGTGTCCTCTTGAGCTAGGGTGCACTTCCCACTTCGATCCTGATTTATAACCAGTTTTAGCATCAGAGTCCCATCAGAAAAGGAGAAACCAATTTGCATACTTTATTACAGGGGATTCATTATATAGGAAATGAATGAATGGAGAAACCAAGCAGAGATTAGCTACTGAGGCTGGACGGGCAAAGGGAAGAGAGTGAGTGGGGCCCAGAACTCACCTCCAGGGGCTGGATCCGTTCACAGAGGCAGAGAGAGGAAAATACAATGGCTTCTCCCCCTCTCCCACTCCAAGTTTCCAGGAACTTCCATGCTACATCAAGCCAGAGAGAGGAAGGAGCTTGAGAACTGTAGTTCCCTGTCACAGCAGGTGGGGGGCTGGGTCTGAAGTTGTCAGTGCACTGCGGAGGCCCGGAGGGGAAGCTCTGTCCCTGAGCACACACCCCGAATCCAGGTGCTCTCCCAGGCCTCTCCACCATCCCATCACATCCCAGTAAACCCAGGTTCTGTGAAAGACACCCTTCTCTTCTCAAGGAGGGCTGGCCAACTTTTGGGAAATATCTTTCTAAGTTTTGTTTTTCTAATTAAATTTTAAACAATTTCCAAGGAAGAAATTAACACCTCTGCACTATGACCATGTCTCATATTGAAGTTATAAGTAGTTTTCAGGGTGTTATCACCAATGAGGAAATGTCTTTATTTTCAACATTTAATATTCAAATATCTGTTTGTAAAAATGCATCTTAGCCCTATTTTTGCCAAATTTGTTCCTTAGAGGATTTTCTCAGTTTCATTCTATGTTTAGCAGAACTTTCAAACTTAAATCATATTTTTGTTTTCATTGTTGTTTTTTTGAGACAGCATCTCACTCTGTTACCCTGGGTAGAGTGCTATGGCATTATCATAGCTCACAGCAACTTCAAACTCCTTGGCTCAAGTGATCCTCTTGCCTCTCGAGTAGCTGGGACTATAGGTGCCTGCCACCATGCCCAGCTAATTTTTCTATTTTATTAGTAGAGACGAGATCTTGCTCTTCCTCAGGCTGGTCTTGAAGTTATAATCTCAAGCAATCCACCCACCTTAGCCTCCCAGAGTGCTAGGATTACAGGTGCCAGCCACTATGCCCAGCCTTAAACCATCTTCTTTAAGTTAGATGGAGACTCAGTGCACTGTGGATTCACTGGCCAGATTTAGTACCATTTGTCTGAAAGCTATTTGACCAAAACATTTAACACACAACCCTGGGAAGTTCTGTGCATGATAGGAATATCTGAACCACTTAGTGCAATAGGAATCTGCTGAAAAGCACCAAGGATTGGGTGGTGCTTGTGGCTCAGTGAGTAGGGTTGCCGGCCCCATATACCGGAGGTGACGGGTTCAAACCTGGCCCCGGTCAAAAAAAAGTGAAAAAAAAAAAAGGCACCAAGGATAAAGGAAGGAAACCTAGGAAAACTCTGTTTCTATTCACAATTAAACAAGATTATCAAAACTGCATGTTTTTGGAAACTATAAAATTCAGAGACTCGTGTTTACATGTCATACAGAGCATACAAACCCTTTACTATTTTACATCCATCTTTTTATGGTAAAAATAATAAATGCTGGGTGGTGCCTGTGGCTCAGTGAGTAGGGCGCCAGCCCCATATCCCAAGGGTGGCGGGTTTGAACCCGGCCCTGGCCAAACTGCAACAACAATAATAATAATAAATGCTCATATAAATACTTAGAAAATAAGAAAAAGTAGAACAACTAATTTTTAAAAACCTCTTAACTTCAACATCCAGTGGGGACCTCTGTTAACACTTCAGTACATTGTTTTATGTGTGTGTATAAAGCAACCTTGTGTCATACCACAGACATAGTTCTATCCCCTGATTTGTATCGTTTACCATTTTATTTTGAGGATTTCCACATACTAAAAGTTTCTCCATTAAAAAAAGAAAGTAATTTTACACATTTGCACTGCTGGTGGGATTGCAAACTAATACATTTACAACCTTTATGGAAAGAAGTATGGAGAAGCCTCAAAGAACTGAAAGTTGATTCCACAATCTCATTACTAAGTATCTACCCAGAAGAACAAAAATCACTTCACCGCAAGGACATTTGCACTAGAATGGTTTCTGCAGCTCAATTCACAATTACCAAGACATAGAAGCAACCCAAGTGCCCATCAACCCATGATTGGATTAACAAATTGTGATATATGTATGCCTTGGAATACTATTCAGCATAAGAAAAAGATGGAAACCTTACATCTTTTTTTTTTTTTGAAACGGAGTTTCATTTTGTTGCCCTGGGTAAAGAGCTGTGGTGTCACAGCTTATAGCAACCTTCAGCTCTTGGGCTTAGCCGATTCTCTTGACTCAGTCTCCTGAGTAGCTTGAACTATAGGCACCCCCCACAAAGCTCTGCTGTTTTTTACTGTAGTTATCATTGTTGTCTGGCAAGCCCAGGCTGGATTTAAACCCAGTTCTGGTGTATGTGGCTGGTGCGCTAGCCACTAAGTTGCAGGCGCCAAGCCCAAACTGTGTTTTCTATTCTAACAGAGGCAAAGGCTCCAGACTCCTGTGCTGATGAACTGTTTGGTTTTAGGGACAAGTTGCTTACATCACTCTCAATGTCTGGCCAATATCGATAATAATGATATAACGTAACTGCATCTTCTAAGCTAGAGTTAATGTTAAAAGCACAAATGAAGATAAAGCAGTCAGAATTACGTCTCTTTTTAGGAATGGAAGTTGGATAGAAAAGTACTCTGGCAAGACTTCCCAAACAATAAACCTGCTAACTGAACATGAAGACCTAAGCATTCCTTTGGGGTGCTTGCTGTGAGAATTTAGCATCCCTTTCCTTCTACTGGGGCAGTTTGTGTAATAGCTTAGGCACGCCGGAATTAACCAGGCTTTTGCTAACACAGATCTGTACTCTTTGAACACCATCTAGCTTTACACAGTGGCAGTATCTTAGCCAATGATATCTCATCCAAGGCACAATTATTGCTAATTGAAAATTTTTGCCAATACCCCACCACAATGACTTGAAATGTTGTCGTCATTGGCAATTTCTGACAGTCTCTACAGAGAATGTAAAAAAATTAAATAAATAATAAACACTTACCTAAAGGTAAGAGGTTGGAGGGGAGTTGCTTGGGAGGAAAACAAAAGTGGGGGAGACTTTTAACATAGTGAGAGAAGTGGCTTGGCTTTGCCGTTCAGGTCAAGGTCATGATTCCCAGCATACACTGAAGAGCCGAGGGCCTCAGAGTCAATGGTTTGGCACTTATGAGTGCTCCAGGTCAAGCCTAGTATTTATAGGGCATCAGTTTGTTTCAGAGAGCTGCTGAAAGTCAGCAGTGTCAGCCAGTTCTAACCAGGAGGCAACTGAAAGGCCAGTGAAGGCACCCAGTGGGGGGAATCAGCAAGCCACGTGATCGTCCCAATCCTTTAAGAATCCAGCGTATCTCTCCTCTGTGCACGTTAGTGCTCAGCTATTGACTGACTCAGCACATTTTCCTCCCATTTTCAAAATATTTTTATAGACAAAACTGAAAAGCAATCTCTTTGGTTTCATTAAGTACTGAGATGGCGATTGTAATTGTAACTCCCATCCACTGGAATCCGTCTGCAGAAGGATATACCTTTTTCAGATGAGCAGGGTGGGGGCGAGTTAGAGGGGACAGGACAAAAGGATTGGTTAAGTCTTGGACTCTGAGTTCCCAACCTGGTAGAGAGTTTTTTCCAGGATCCCAAGGAGAAGTAGAAATGGAAGTGATATTCTCATGGTGTTAAACTGTATTTCGTTCTGCGGTAAGAGTCGGTCCCAAATGACCTTTACCCAGATAGCAAATGATGTTAAGTCAAAGAAAGGAAGAGTAGGCCGGATGAAATGACACTCCTACAATCCCAGCAATATGGGAGGCCAAGGCAGGAGGGATGCTTGAGGCCAGGGGTTTAAGACCAGCCTGGGCAACACAGCAAGACCTCATCTCTACAAAAACTAAAAATTAGCCAGGCATGGTGGTGCTTACCTGTAGTCCCAGCCCAGGAGAAGGAGCCAGAAGGACCACTTGAGTCCGGGAGTTTGAGGGTACAGTGAGCTATGATCATGCTACTGTACTCCATCCTGCCTAGACAACAGAGCAAGACCCTATCACAACAAAACAAAACGAACAAAAAACCAAACAGTCTACAAAAGAAAATCAACAGATATTGACAAATCAGGAAAAAATATTGACAACATATAAAGCAGGCTGCAGTTTAGTATTCTTAAGGTATGTAAGTATTTACAAATCCATTTAAAAAATCAACTTCCCAGAAGACAAATAGTCAGTGGACAAAAGTAGGTGATTCTCTCACTTTCTCTCTCTGTTACACACACACACACACACACACACACACACATACACACACATGCAGCCAATAAGCATATAAAACAATTATATGAAATATATGGGGAAGGAGGGGAGACAGGAAGAGTAGCCAGGACTTAGTTAGCAGGGAATGCTTTGTAAAACGGTAAGAGTATGGCCGTCACATCAAAACTGGGGCAGGTTTTGAATAACCACAGAAGAAAGAGAGGA
The DNA here is from genome assembly GCA_963574575.1 of Galagoides demidoff. Classification (NCBI taxonomy): domain Eukaryota; kingdom Metazoa; phylum Chordata; class Mammalia; order Primates; family Galagidae; genus Galagoides; species Galagoides demidoff. Next base: position 19,316 of record CAUYQV010005939.1, read on the forward strand.
TATCCTAGTGGAAGGTGTGTAGCTGGGGGAGGAAATTAAGTGAACAAGGGCTTCATCCTTGGACCCTACCTTGATTTAGTACTCAGCTCCCTTTGCTGACCAGGCTGGCCTCTGCCTTCTTGCTCAGCCTTCTCAACTTCTGAGGTTTACCTACTTCTGACTCTCTGCTGTTCAGGCCCTTGGTTTTCCATGTACCATAGCCTCAGTTCCCTACCCAGCTCCTCTGGCCAGATGCCACCATACCTTGGCCTGATACAAGGAAATGTCACTGGCCACCTCTGGGCAAACAGCCCAGACATGTTCACAAGACAGGGAATGAACACAGACATTTTACATGGAGAAGGAACCAGATTCATAGGCTTTGGGTGCTTTTAAGTAATCAAATCTAAGGGAAGAATTTGCCCCCAGATTTTCTTTTTCTCCCTATGCTTTGATAAATTGATTTTTATTTATTCACTTTTTTCTTTTCTAAAAGTTGGTACCAAATGAAACAGAAAAATTTACCTAAATGCATCATGAATGTATTTAAGGAATATTAATATTAAGGAATGTTTTTGAATCGCATTTGCTAAAATGTTGGTAAGTAAAAAAAATAAAATAAGATAAAATTTTGGTAAGTGAATCAGTAATAGCCTGGTAGCTGGAGTCAAACTTAAAAGCATTGATCCATCAGCTCCACTAAGAGTCTATAAATCTGTATGAGTCATGATGTAAACCTCAATCAAAATAAACCTGCTGTGTAATTTATATAAATGTTGGGACTGTAAAAAAAGCCATGAAGGCCTGAAGTAAGTCATTATGTTCATTCTAAAAGTGACCTTCAGCTCAGCGCCTGTAGCTCAGTGGTTAGAGCACCAGCCACTTGCACAGGGGCTAGTGGGTTTGAACCCGGCCCAGGCCTTCTAAAACAATGACAACTGCAACAAAAAATAGCCGAGCAACGTGCCAGGCACCTATAGTCCCAACTGCTTGGGAGGCTGAGACAAGAGAATTGCTTAAGCCCAAGAGTTGGAGGTTGCTGTGAGCTATGATGCTACAGCACTCTACCGAGGGCAACAAAGCAAGACTCTGTCTCAAAAAATAAATAAATAAATAAATAAATGAAATAAAATCAAAGTGACCTTCAAAAACCATGTATCATAGATCATTTATACCTTAATTTATTATCATTCATAGTCCAATCATTAAGGAAACATTTTTTTAATTCTAAAAATTAGAAACTGTATTTCCCTGTATAGTGCCAAAGCAGACACAAATTGGGATGATGGTTGACTGTATAATAAAAATCCATTAAAATACAGTGCACACGGAGGTCAGTGAGATAGGGGCAAACACTGAGCGTTTTCTTTGTTTACTGGCTTTCCCAATACCGTGTTTGGATTCTTGGGTTTGTGCTTATCTGAAATCATGTTGACACAGGCATGAATATTCTGAATTTTTGAAGGCTCTGTGTGTGTGTCTGAGGCTGTTATTGTTATGCTTGCTGGCACACATTTCTCTTGATGAAAAGCATTTTCGTATGCTGTAATAATTTCACAACATACAGACACTCGATAACAACAGCATGATTTCCTTGGGAAAAGCAACTGGAGACACAAAAGAGTTGATTCTGTTGGTGTTCGATATAAAGTATTTAGAGGGAAAATACGGGAGAGTTTCGGTGAACAGAGTTCTCTGGAAGGTTTATAGGAAGACTACAGTTTAGACACATCATGTTAGCGCCCTGATTCTTGAATGTTTAGGAAGACAAGAGTTAGCTCTGTAATCTGAGGTTTCGATCTCATGCAGCTCCACATGTTAATAAACCCTAAATCACTAAAAATCCAACACAAATTGATGAAGGGATTTCTTCTGAACACCAACCTGGAAAGAATGTGGGTCCCCCCCCCCACAGAGTTCTATAGGTAGATAATGAATCTAGCACGGAGCCTTTCACATCAACAGTTCTTTAAGAAGTCACTCGCACATCTGTTGATTGATCATTATGCTAAAAGCAGATCAAAGACAAGTACGAAAAATGAATTATGAGGTTCAGGCTTATTCAAATCCCAAGCACATGGAGTTTCACTCAGTTAGAGCAAATGTGCTTCATTCTAAAATCTTATTTCAGTGTCTTCAAATTCTTTAGCTGGGTTTAAAGAATATGCTGGCAACTCATCTTTGCATGATCCATACACATTGATTCTACCTTTTCTTTTTTTTGAGACAGAGTCTCACTTTGTTGCCCTTGGTAGAGTGCCATGGCATCACAGTTCACAACAACCTAAAACTCATGTGCTCAAGCGATCCTTTTGCCTCAGCCTCCAGTGTAGCTGCCACTATACGTGTGCATCACCACACCAGGCTACTTTTTCTATTTTTAGTAGAGATGGGGGTCTCATGCTTGCTCAGGTTGGTCTTGTACTCTTGAACTCAAGCAATACACCTACCTCAGCCTCCCAGGGTGCTGGGATTATAGGAGTGAGGCACTGTGCCAGGCCTACCTATTAATTCTAAGAAAAAAAAAAGTAAGAGACCAGGTGCTGAGGCTCACATATGAAATTCTAGCACCCTGAGAGACTAAGAAGCAAGAATAGCTTGAGCTCAAGAGTTCAAGATCAGCCTGAGCAAGAGCAAGACACCATCTCTACAAAAAAAAATTGAAAAATTGGCTGGGTGAGGTTTTGTGCCAGTAGTCCCAGCTACTTGGGAGGCTGAAGTAGGAGGATCACTTGAGCCCTGGGAGTTCGAAGCTGCAGTGAGCTGTGATGATACCACTGCACTCATGCCTGACCAACAGAGTGAGACCTTGTCTCAAAATAAAAACAAAAGCAAACAAAAATAATTATAAATACAGTATATTGTTAAATTTATGTAACTTAAAATATGCAAATAACTTTGAATATATATGCAAATAATTTTGAATGTACGTATATATTTTCACACATGTAATTGACTTGTGACATCCCTCTTGGGCATGCCTCTTATGCTGGCTGCAAAAAAACAGGCTAACAAGCCAGGGCCTGGTCCTTGGGCCAGGCTAGGAAAACCCTTGCTAAGTGTGGTGTCCATGGCCCATCTGTTTATGCAGTGGCACCAGGCCAGCCAGCAAGTCACATCTGGATCCCAGTGTGTTAAGTTTCTCACCATCCAGAGTTGGGTATACTCTCCAAATATGCCCCTGCAACCCTGCATATAGGTTAAATTTCTTTTAACTTAAAAAATCTCAAATAAACAAATAGCTTTTATCAAATGTATTGGTTTGCATTTTTTTTCCGAGAGAGTCTAACTCTGTCACCCTGAGTAGAGTGCCGTGACATCATCAGAGTTCATAGCTACCTCAAACTCTTGGGCTCAAGAGTTTGCCTCTTGCCTCAGCCTCCTAAGTAGAGGTGCCGACCACCATGCCAGGCTAGTTTTTCCATTTTTAATAGAGACGGGGTCTCGTTTTTTGCTCAGGCTGGTCTCCCAACTTCTGAGCTCAAAAGACCCTCCTACCTTGGCCTCCCAGAGTGCTAGGATTATAGGCGTGAGTCACCCCACCAGGCCCAAATAGACCATTGTTTAATTAACAATAAACCAAATGTTTAAAACCATTTTCCTTAATCAGCTTGTCTAAGCGGGAAATCAGCAGAATCAGCCAAAAGCCTGTTCAATGTCCCCTCCCTCCTTAGCTCTATTCTCACCCCCAGTGCTAATTTTTTCAGCACTCCAGAATTTTCAGTTCCCAAAACACAACCCTTGGAGTGAGTTTGTTATTTTTATTGATTCAGAATGGAGGGGAAGACAGCCCATAACTCCCTTCATTTTCCTTCTGTCCTCCTAATCCCATAGGAAAAGCTGCTGGCTGATGACAGCCTTCAAGCCACAAGAAAGGGCTTAGTTTTAAGTAGCACTGCTTTCTAAAAGCCTTCTTTGATCTTACCTTCCATTCTGGCTCTGGTGACCCAGTTATCTCTGGTTTGGTCACTATGCTGAAAGCAGATCAAAGATGAGTCTTAAAAATGAATTAGGGGGTTCATGCTTATGCGGCCCCAAGCACATAGAGTTTCACACATTGAAAAGTTGGTCTACAGGTGCAAAACCCTTTTCTCACTGTAGTTGGTCTTCATGTTGACCACCAGCTCCCCAGGGGTCCAGTTGGTCATCAGCCATGCACAAGTGGAATTCTGTCTCTGACAGCCCCAGCTAAATCAGGGAGGCCCTGGCTAGAGAGAGGCAGGAAGAGAGAAGATTCCTCTTGTCCCAGAACTGTTTTTTCAGAGACCTTGAAGATTCCTTTCTTTCTGTTTGTTCCTCTCACACTCACCAAAATGCCTCATAGATTCTGTAGGGGAGGAAAGACTTCTTTCTCTTACCCACCACTAAGTTCCTGACTAAAGCCCCTATGTACAAAAGACAGAATAACAAGAGAAAAGACATACCAATTTATTTACATTAAGTTTTACATGATCTGGGGAGCTTTCAGAAATGTAGCCCCCCCAAATAGATAAACTTGTTCATTTCTATGCTTAGTTTGGTGAAAAGCAGACAGTTGTAGAGAAATATGATTGGAGGGCAAAAGGGTATGATCTCATCAGAATAAAGTAAACTTAGCAAGGCCTGCTCCTTCAGATTCTTCTCTGGGTCCCTGTGTCTTCAGATACAAGGATATTCTTTCGTCCAGGTATATTTACTTCTTGAATAAGGATTTTATGACCAGTTTTGGGCTGGAGGGGAGGGAGGCAAGGGGAAGTTGAGGATGGCCTTCCTGCTTCTGCTGTTTTCTCAAATGCCAAGATGCTATATTTTAGGGTAGTAAGTTCTGAATTGATGGGTCAATTCACACCTTTTTTGAATTTTATATAATAGTAACTTCTCAAGAAGATAGTCATATATTTATATATATACACGAGGTCTGACAATTAAGTTCTTGAGCTTGTCACTGTGTGCTCATGTTGCCAGCGCTGTACGTTGTATAAACACCCCGGTAAGCTTTGATCACCTTGGTACTCAGTCTATCAGTGTTTCACAGCTGCTCTGTAACAAACATTACATTTCCTGTTACATTTGGCAAGAGTGGAAGTGAAATTAGGAACATGTTAGTCCCAGTGTATGGGGATAATGCCGTGAAGAAAACGCAGTGTACAAAATGGACTAAATGTTTTTCCAAGGAGGGAAAAAGTGTCATTGATGAAAAGAGTGGCCAGTAACCAGCAGAATTGATGAAAACATCGCAAAAATTCATCGAATTGTGTGTTAAAATGGTCAACTGACTGTGAGAAGCTGCCCTCAGTAGGCCAAGTGAACATTAATAAAGAAATGGGAATACCTGGGCATGAAAGAGGTGTGGCTCCTGCATCACGACAATGCCCCAGCTCACGTGGCACTGTGTGTGAGGGAGTTTGTATGGGAACACCCGCCCTGCTCACCTGATCTGGCCCCCAATGACTTTTTCCTTTATCCAAAGACAAAAGAAATATCGAAAGGAAGATATTTTGATGACATTTAAGCCATCAAGGGTAATATGATGGCAGCACTGATGACCATTCCAGAAAGAGTTCCAAAACTGCTTTGAGGGGTGCACTAGGCCCTGGCATCGATGCTTAGTTTCCCAAGGGGAGCACTTCAAAGGTGACCATAGTGATACTCAGCAATGAGGTATGGAGCACTTTTTCTAGGATGAGTCCCAGAACCTAATTATCAGACCCCGGACATTTTAGAATACCCTTTTAGAACCTTTGAAATATTTTCCAGGGCAGTGCCTGTGGCTCAGTGAGTAGGGCACCAGCCCCATATACCAAGGGGGGCGGGTTCAAACCCGGCCCTGGCCAAACTGCAGCAACAAAAAAAATAGCTGGGCGTTGTGGCAGGAGCCTGTGGTCCAGCTACTCAGGAGGCTGAGACAAGAGAATTGTCTATGCCCAAGAGCTGGAGGTTGCTGTGAGCTGTGATGCTACAGTACTCTACCGTGGGTGACAAAATGAGACTTTGTCTCAAAAACAAACAAACAAAAAAAACTCATAATGAAATATTTTCCATTACCAGAAGAGTTGATTCTTACAGGCTCCCAACACAGTGTGATTTTTGACCTTAGGTAATTGGTCCCTGCTTGAAATGTCAGGGAGAGCTGCTAGAAGGAACCAGAAGCTAAGACCCTGGAGCAGATATAGATTTCAACCTCAGCAGGGCTGGGACACCTTCCAAGAGCAGAAGCTTCCTCTCAAGGCTCCAAAAATGCTCCATGAGAAATAAAGGAACAGTGTGGCCAGAGCCAAAACGGCTCATACAACTCCAGGGACACCATTCACAGGAAAACAGTGTGCATGGCCCCCGCAAGCCTCAGAGACCAGGAATGCTTTTTTCCATGATGTGCTGATGGACAGTTCTGAGGCACATGCCACAGGGAGCTTCCTGGGAGCAGGGCTGTTCCCGTCCAGACATGGAAGCAGATGTGCCTGGTGATGGGACGGGCAGTAAACGACCTAATTCTGTTCCTCATCCACCCAGAACCCTCCCTGAGGGTCTCCCCTTGCACTTTGGAAACAGCCCAACCTTTAGAATCAGGAAGTCTGAGGGCTGGTTCTGCTACTTCCAAGCTGTGCAGCCTTGGGTAAGTTGCTCACCCTCTCAGTGCCAGGTTCCCCATTTGTCAAGGGAGCTAACTCATGAGGGCTAGTAGGTAACCTTCGGGGTCTGACACTGAATAAGGAGAGTGCGGCCTGGTAGGTTCTGTGCTTTTTTGTGTGGGGGTGAAGGGAGGGAGGGAAATGGGAAGAGTCAAGGTCGGCTTGAAAGGACAGAGTCACTGGGAGGAAACCCACTGAGGAAGGGCAAGAAAAAGGAGACAGGGAGAGAAAGAAGTTAGAGGAGGCTGGATTGGGGGAATGTGGAAGATTGTGGGGGAAGGAGAGAGATTCACGGGGCAGCAGTAGAGCGTGTGCGCTATATTTAGAAGGAGAGAGTTGAAGGAATTTGTGGGATTATTAAACTTCCCTTTAGTATTTTTAGAGATAATTCAGATAAATAAATCATTTTATCACACAGGTTGTTTGAACTCTTTTGCCTTTCATCAGCTTGTCCAAGAGTTAAATAAGAAATACCCAGAGGGGCGACGCCTGTGGCTCAAAGGGGTAGGGTGCCAACCCCATATGCCGGAGGTGGCGGGTTCAAACCCAGCCCCAGCCAAAAAAAAAAAAAAAAGAGAGAGAAATGCCCAGAGGCTTGTCAGATGTCCCTTTCCTGGTTCCATTCTCACCCCTGGCCACAAGCTCCATGAGGTCCAGGACTGTCATACTCCACTAAGGCCCCGGCCACTCACAGGCATGGCCGTTGGTCCAGGGAAGACACCAATCCTATGTGTTACTGGATTTATTATTTTCCGTGATGCTTCCTTGTTTCAAGCCTGAATGCAGCTGACAGAATCATGGTCTCATTTAACTTTATTATCATGGGTCCTGGACCTTATGAGGTGTGAGGTGGAAGTGGCCAATCTCTGGGAAGCTCTGAGGTGAGCACGCATAAACTTTCTAGAAGCTCCGTAACAGAGCCCATTTATGTCATTCAAACTTTCTGAATCCAAAGGAAATCTCATAAAAAGTCAGCTTAAACACTTGCACATTTAAAAACATTTCCAGATCTTTTGACACTAGCAAATAATAAAATGGGGTGGGGGGGTGTTACCTGGGAATTGAAGGAAATGCCTTATGGGCAGATAGACTCTGCCACTGTGAGCCGACACGGTTTAATATTTGATGCAAACATCTGAACAGACATTTAAAAGTTTCTTTATTTTTTTTCTGTGCTATAATATTCACTTATTTAATGATTCCCAAAGTGCAGTGGGGAAAGTTTTATATAAGAATTATATTTGGAAACAGAGACAGAAGGATCCAGGGAGATTGAACCATTACTTTATTTTTATTGTATTTTTTAGTTTTAGAGACTATTCCCATCAGGTTTCTCTGCATTTGTCTGTTTCCTCGTAAAACTGAGAGCTGAATCAAGGAGAAGATAAGTCAACTTTGTTTCCCTCTTACGGTCCAACTCCTCACACCCACCTCATTCTGACATTCCTGTGGAAGTGGCTCCACCCCCACCCCCCTGTGCCATGCAGAGAAGTAATTGCATCATCCCTTTATTGCCGATGGCAGAAAATAAAAGGAATCCATCTGAGTACTTGCCCAGGAAACAGAAACATTCCCAATGGGAATGGCCTGGCATTTAGATTAACAAAGCCCTTCACTCCCAGATCTTTCCACATGCTGTGGACGGAAGGACGGCAAACCAGACCTCTGTTCTCAGTTCTCAGTTCGCGGGAACACGAGGCATTTATTCCCACAGTCTTCAAGATTTATTACATGGACGAACTGCAAGTACAGACATTCACCAAAATTCCTCCTACCCGCCCTCTACTCTCAGGAGAAAACAAGTTGTAAATGTGAGCTCATGGGGCCTGGAGATGTTTTCAAAGGAAGCAGCTAGAACCGGCATTCCCATCTGTATGGTTTTCATGGGGCAACTCCCATGCCATTGAAAAGAAACAATGGCATTTTTTTTATTATTATTCTTGGGGATTCATTGAGGGGACCAGAAACCAGGTTGCACTGATTGCATTTGTTAGTAAAGTCCCTCTTACAATCGTGTCTTGCCCCCAAAAGGTGTGTCACACACCAAGACCCCACCCCCCTCCCTCCTTCTTCCTCTGCTCTCCCCTTCCACCACTGTGTCATTGTCATTAATTGTCCTCATATCAAAATTGAGTACATAGGATTCACGCTTCTCCATTCTTATGATGCTTTACTAAGAATAGTGTGTTCCACTTCCATCCAGAAACAATGATATTTTTTCCTGAATAGAAAAAGTAATATAAGTTAGTTGTTGGAACACCAAAAACTTGGAAAAGTAATATAAGTTAGTTTTTTTGAACACCAAAAAACACATTTTGGAGTTAATCTTTCTAGGCTTCTATGCATATTTATGTTTATAGAATATGTATGATGAAAAATAAAATGGCACTGTACAGTTGCTTGAGAAACTGATTTTTTAAATTAATATATAACACAAACGTGTTTCCACTTTCATTAAACGTTATTTCATTTCTCATTTGAAATGGTTATCGGGTGCTGCTTTGCAAAGTGGTGCTATGACATTAATCCCAACTTTCTGCTATTAAAAACAACACCCCATGGGGCATCTTTGTGTACAAATCTTGGCAGACCTCAGCAATAAATTCTTTGGCATAAATCTGGGAATGTTGAAATGCAGGTCACAGAGCATGCCCATTTTGAAGGTTTTTGACATGCAACTATAAACACCAATTTCCAGGCTGCCTCGTCTTGCCAGTGTTGCATCTTACCTTAACAAAAACTACTTTGCCAGTTTGATTAAAGAAAAGTGTTATTTCAGTGTGGTTTTGATATGACTGTCTGTGATTGCTAATGAAGTTTCTTTATATGTTTATTAATTTGTTGTTGTTTTGACTATTTATACTCCTTTTCCTTAATTTTGTGGAGTATTAGACTTTTTCAAATATTAACATATTTGTTAACATCTTGAACCATTTTTTTCCTAGTTTGCCATTTGCCTTAATTTTATTTACAATGTTTTTGATGTTCAGAAGAGTTCCATTTTTATGTAACAGAAACAGTCAGTCTTCTTATTTATTCTGAGTTGACTAGAAGTCTAGACATGGCCATTGAATGTTGCCTCTCCCTCCCAACTCCCCCATCAATCTATCAGCAAATTGTGTCAGCTCTGTCTTCAAAACATTTCCCAAACAGGAACATTTCTCACCTATTCTGTGGGTGAGAATCCACATTATCTCTCTCACAGGCCCTTGCTGCAGCCTCCTATCCAGTCTCCCTGCCTCCGCTCCTGGTCTGCAGGTCCCTTCCCCCTAGTCAGTTTCCAGAAGCCACAGTAAATATTCCAAGATGTAGAGAACATCGTGAGCCCCACGCTCATGCTTAGGAAAGCCTCCTCTAAGTCCTGAAGAGGTTATCCACAACTCCTAAGCACAGACTGCCCCTAACAGCTCTTCCATTGTTGTACAAAATGCAGATAGTAACGGAAGGCAAGGAGCAGCTGTTATACCTCCTTCTCCCTTAAGCATCTTGTATTTAATATATTGCAATCCATTCATTGAAAACATGCTTTAGGGCCAGGCATGGCAGCTCATGTGTGTAATCCCAACATTTTGGAAAGCCAAGGAAAGAAGATTACTTCAGGCCAGGAGTTCAAAACTAGCCTGAGCAACAGAGCAAGGTCCCATTTCTGCAAAAATATTTTTTATAACTTAGCTAGGTATAGTGACACGTATCTGAAATGTGAGCTACTAGGGAGGTGGAGGCAAGAGGATTGCTTAAACCCAGGAATTTGAGGCTACAGTGAGCTATGACTGCGGCACTGCACTCCAGCCCGAGGAACCTGAGCAAGACCTTATCCCTATAAGAAACAAACAAACAAAACCCTTTAAATTTAGCATCTACTGTGTGCCAGAACTATTAAGTGTAGATGAGGTGGATACTGGTTCACAACTGCTTAATTCCACCAGCGTACATTGAAAAATCAATACATGTGAATAGTGAAGAGACCAGGGCAGGAAGAGAGAACTGTGATGAATCATAAAAGTCCCTGCAATGAGGCCAGGAGTTCAAGACAGGCCTGGGCAACAGAGTGGGAACCTCTTTCTATAACTAAAAAAAAAAAAAAAAAAAAAAAGAAAGAAAAAATAAATTGAAAGAAAAATATCCCATCCCTTGAGAAATGTATAGTTCAGTATACTCTTTCTTTTATGCAACTTTATCAAAATCACTGACGTACAAAAATTACATATACTGTATTTAAGATATACAACTTGACACTCTTGAGGCCTAAAAGAGAGTGAGTTACTAAGCACTTAGTGAGAAGGTGTAAGTACCTGGTGAGAGGGCTCAGTGAGGGGCGGTGGGAAAGGACGTCCGAAGTGAGCCTTGCGGGTAGAGAGCAGTCTCATCTTCCTGACCTCAGAAAGGAGAGGAAGTGGGCACAGTTTCTCCCTGTACTACTATAAAGGATGTTGCCAGCCAAATATGCTTATAGTCAACCCACAATGCCCAGAGGAGGGACTCAGCGAGGGGCTAAGGCAGAGGAGGTAACATTTCTTTAATCTGTCTTTTGTATTTACATTTGGCTTCTGGTATTTTTTTTGGCATACAGCAGATTTTCTTTCTTATACAGTTAAATCTTGGATGGTGTAGTAGATGGTATTTTTCAAAGATGGCTGCACCAATGTATATGCCATCCCATCACCCTTCTTAGAAGGTAACTTTAGCATGCCTAATTGACAGGTGGGGACCACATTCCCTCCCCTTGAGCCCAGGTAGACTTTTGTAACTACCTCAACCAACAGACTGCGGCAGAAGTGATGCTGCGTGAGTCTGAGGCTGAGTCCTACAAGGCAACATGGCTCTTGACTGACTCTCATGCTTCTCTGCGCCCAGCCACCGTATGGTGAGGAACTCCAGGCCACAAGGAGAGGCTAAATGTGTCTGTTCTGACCAAAAGCACAGCTACAGTCCCCAGCCAAGCAGCAGACAGGTAAGTAAGGAGGGCTGGGGGCCTGTGATGTAAACTATATCTTGGAATGTTTATTGTGGCTTCTGGAAACTTGACCAGGGTGAAGGGACTTGCAGAGCAGGAACGGAGGCAGGGAGACTGGATAGGAGGCTGCAGCAAGGGTTCAGGAAAGAGATGATGTGGGTGCTTACCCACAGAGTAGGCGATAAATGCTCCTATTTGGGTAATGTTTTAAAGACAGAACTGACAGAATTTGCTGATGGACTGACCGGGGAGATGGGAAGGATAGGCAGGACCTCCTGAGGATGTCTAGATTTCTAGCCTGGACTATTGGGTATGGGGTAAGTGACCATCTCATTTATTCAGATGAGAATGGCTGAGGGATGGGCAGCTTTGCAGGGAAAGGAAGGTCAGTTTGATCTGGGCATTTTCTATGAGAAACCTGTGAGACCTGCAAGTGGAAATGCGAATAAACAACTGAGCGTGTGAACCTAGAGCTCAGGACAGAAGCCCAATTAGAGATTTAAACTTGGGAGTCATCACTAAATAGGTAACACTCCAGACACTATTGTTGTATTAAAAAATTATCCCAGCCCAGGCTGGCACCTCTAACCTAAGCATTCTGGGAGACCAAGATAGGAGGATCCCTTGAGCTCATGAGTTCAAGACCAACTTGAGCAAAAGCAAGACCCCATCTCTACTAAAAATAGAAAAAAATAGCCAGCCATTGTGGTGAGTGCCTGTAGTCCCAGCTACTCAGGAGGTTGAGGTAGGAGGATCTCTTGACCTAAGAGTCTCAAGTTGCTGTGAGCTGAGGCCACAGGACTGTAGCCTGGGGAACATAGTGAGACTCTATCTCAAAAAACAAACAAATAAACAAATAAAAAATTAGTCCAAAACTTAAATAGCTTAAAAGAGCTATTTCATTTTCCCACCAATTCATGGGCTGGGAATTCAGGGGAGGGGCAAAGCAGAAAGGTTTAGTCTCTACTCCACAATTTCTGGGACCTTAGTTTGGAAGGTTCTGAGGCAATATGACAGATGGGGCTAGAATCATCCTCACTCACAAACCTGGCTGTTGGGGCTAGTTATTCACTGGGAGCTCAGCAGGAGCTGTTGGCTGGGAAACCTATATGTGGCTCCATGTGCATTGGGCTTCCTTGCAGCATGGCAGCCTCTGACAGTGTGTCTACTTACAGGGCAGCTCAGGGCGTCACAGTGAGTGGCCAGTGTCTTGTCTTTCCTAACAGCCTTGTAAGTCACACAGCGTCATTTCTACCTCATTCTGTTGGCTACAAGAGAGTCACAAGTCTGTCCAGATTCAAGACCCCTTCTCTCTTTTCTTTTTTTGAGAAAGATTCTCACTATGTCTCAATAGAGTGCTGTAACATCACAGCTCACAGCAACCTCAAACTCTTGGGCTCAAGTGATTCTCTTGCCTCAGCCTCCCAAGTAGCTGGAACTACAGGCACCTGCCCCAACACCCGGCTATTTTTTGTTGAGGTTGTCGTCATTGTTGTTTAGCTGGCCCGGGTGGGTTTGAACCCACCAGCCTCAGGGTATGTGGCTGGCGCAGTAAACACTGTGCTATGGGCACTAAGCCAAGACCCCTTCTCTTGATAGAAGAAGTGTGAGAACCACATGGGAGAAGAGCATGTCAAATGAGAATTGTTATTGTGGCCAACTCTGGAAAATACATTCTTGCCACAGCTGGTATTTAGAGACTTGTAACTGGACCAGCTACTTATGAAGCAAGTACAGACAGAGAAGTCCCAGACTGGCCTAGGGACGTCCAGCATGTAGGCCTAAGAGAAGGAAGAGTCAGTGGGCAGAAGGAAATCCAGAGCAAATGCCACTTCTTGCAGTGACTTCCACTTCCTGCCTAAGTTCCTTAGCGAGTGGGATTGGGATAGATTCTTCTTTTTCTCCCTCCAATTCTTTTTTTTGTTGTTGTGGTAAAATACACATAATATGGTACCAACTTAACCATTTTAGATGTACCGTTCAGCGACATCAAGTACATTCATGCTGCTATGCAACTGTCACCACCATCCAGCTCCAGAACCCTTCAATATTGTAAAACTGAGACGCTGTACCCATTAAATGCTACCTCCCCGTTTCCTCTTCTTCCCAGCCCCAGCATCACTTTTCTACCTGTCTCTATGATTTTGACTCTAAGGACATCATCTAAGTGGCATCATATTGTACGTATCTTTTTGTTACTGGCATATTTCACTTAACATAACCTCAAGACAGGACAAATCTTGCATCAGCACCAAATCAAAACCCATCCTTTTATTCTATCTATCTATCTATCTATCTAACTATTTTGGAGACAGGGTCTTGCACTGATCATTACTCACTACAACCTCAAACTCCTGGGCTCAATCTATACTCCTATCTCAGCCTCCCAAGTAGCTGGGATTATAGGCATGCACCACCATGCCTGGCTAATTTTTCTATTTTTTGTATATATGAGGTCTTCCTATGTTGCTTGGACTGGTCTCAACCTCCTAGCCTCAAGCAATCCTCCTGCCTTGGCCTCCCAAGGTACTAGGATCATAGGTGTGAAGAACTGCTCCTGGCCCCAAAGCCATCCTTTTATAAAGCCATTTTTTCCACTTTTTCAAGAGCTAGAGTCCTTCAATTTACTCAACTCTTAAAAAAAAAAAAAAACCACAACATTGAAACAGTAACATTTGGACATAGATTTAACTTGGCTTCAGAGTTTTCTTTGAGAACAGCTGGTGAAGTTGCCTTGCCTCTTGGAGAATTTCCTCGATTAAGAGGGTATTAAGGTAACAATGTTTTCACCTCCAGGAAACTAAACTTCCAGGAAGTTCCTATGATCGTTAAAATAAACAGTACATGTTAGAGTCGGAAATGCTATTATTATAGCGACTTCTTGCTGAAATGGCTTCTGACCTCTGCAGAGAATTATCCAGAATGAGACACACGCTATTCCTTTCAAGTTGTTTTTCTTCATTCAAATGATGCCCCATTACACCCACTGAAGCTTAACTACCAAGTTAAAACAACTGCATAGCATTTTGGATCCCTCCAGAGTCCCCTCACTGTTTTGTGGTTTTATGCAATTCTTACATTGTGTACAAGAAGACTTGACCTGGAACGGGCAGCAAGAAATGTGTAATTAGAAACACTTGCCAAGGAAATTAGGTGACAAAGTGAAGGCTTAGGGATTTCTCTGGGAGCCTGGAGCTGCAGATACTCGTCATGGATAGTTAGGAGGCAAACATGTCCCTGCTGAAAACCGACGGTAATCATTGCCCTTGTGGGGACAGAGGCCCAGAGCCAGGGGTGGTGTCTCTGGCAACCAGCCACTCCCTTTTAAAACTTTTCATTGCCTGAAAAGAAATTGCTCAGGTTTTCTTCTTTTTTTTCTCCCTACCAAGTTCAGAGTTTGTTCCCACAGTGAATACCCTCCAGGTCTAACATTTCCTGGCCCTTAATGACTAGCTGGGTGAAGTGCCCTTGGCCTTACCTCCAGTGTCAGCAACTCCAGCCAGGCCTTGATTACTGCTCCAGGAAGCCCTCTCCAATCAAATTGTTATTTAATCAAAAACAAAAGAAAACACACTATTATTGCTGTTGACAACAAAGATCAACTCTCTCCAGGAGCCTGCATGGGAAGAGTGGCAGTTTTAACGTGAAGAAGTGTTCTTTGGGGGTCAGGTATGGAGTATCCTGTTGATTCCTGGTGGAGGAGACAGTGCTGCCCAGCCAGGAAGACCCAGGAAGGTCTTGGGTCTCCAGGTCATTCATTGTCAGTGTGACCTGTAACCTTGCTATTAAGCCAAGTGCCCCAAATGCTTCTGTGGGAGCGTCTGAGGGGGAAGCCACGGCTTCCAGGAACAGTGACTGTGTGAAATCGGTAAGCACAACAGTGACCACACTTCCTGAGCCCTGCCAAAGGGCCAGGCAGGCGCTGTGCCTGAGGTTTAGCCACAGGTGTAAACAAGGGATCCCCACAATGCCACCACGAGGAGAGTACAGCCACCATCCCTGCTTCATAGAAGGGAAAATGAGACTTGGAGGGGTCAACTTGGCCTAGATTTACCGCACACCCTGGTGAACAGCCAAGCCAAGACTTTAGTCAGAGTTTCTGCATTAGAGACTTCACTCATTTTTTTTTTAATTGTGATAAAATACTCACAACATAAAATTTATCATCTTACCCATCTTGAAGTGGGCAGGTCAGTGGCATTAAGCACATTCATGCTGTAGTGCGGCCACCTCCCCATCCATCCCTAGACCGTTTTCATCACCCCAAACTGATGTTCTGTACGCAGTAAACACCAACTCCTCGCACCCCCTCCTTGCAGCCCTTTCTGTCTCTGTGAGTTTGATGACTTTAGTCTGACGACCTCGTGTAAGTAGAATTGTACACTATTTGTTCTTCTGTGACCGGCTTGTTTCACTCAGCACATTTTCAAGGGTCATCCATGTTGTAGAGTGTGTCAGAATTTCCTTCCTGCTTACGGCTGAATTCTATTTCACCGTGTGTATATACCACGTTTTGTTATCCATTCACCCAGGGGTGGATGTCTGGGGTGCTGCCACGTTTTGTCTATCGTGAGCAGTACTGCTGTGTTTCATTCATAGCGACTAAGGTTCATGGAGAGTTGGAGGAGTTGCTCTGCTGGGACAGCACACAGCTCAGGAATGGCCCCCAACGCAGGGGATCATCAGGGTATCACAAGGCTGGTAGAGCATGGGGCCAGGTGCCTCCCGGCTGGCTGGAAGCAGGTACCTGAGACCACGGACCTCATGGTCTCCACAGCGCCACACTGGCACACGGGAGGAGGAGTTTCAGTGTTCAGTTCCAGGTGGGTTGCCTGAGTCTTAGATTCTGGAGAAAACAAAGCTCTTCCCATTCACACTGCTGGTCTAGACGTCACTACTAGAGCCCACACTGGGACCACAGCCTGCCCTGGGACTGCCGTCTCATCCACCGGCCCAGGAAAGGGGCAAGGGAGTATTCCACGCCCAGGAGGTGCCACTCATAAGGGGCTTTGTGAACATACGGCGGGGGGCATTTCTGCTTGTCATAATCGATATTTAGCGTGAGGCTAGGGACTCAAGGTGATCTGTGATGTGTAAGGCAGTCACTACAAAAAGAATTGTCCCACATCCCAAACCTCTTTCAAACAATGCATTCAAATGTACACGTGTCTAAGTTTTCTGCTCCAGTGGCCTTCCCAGGCTCCCCTCCCTTTACTCCCTAAAGATAAGGTGTTCTCTCTGCCCAGAACACCTACCATATTCCCCTTTTCTTATATATATGGGATTCCTTACTTAAATCTCAGGTTAAATGTACCTATTTATAAGACATCCCCCAAACTTCCCAACCACCCTCAGGCAGGATCTTGTAACTCTTGTCATGTTCCTGCATTCCATGTTTCCTTTCTGAGTACCTACCATGTGCCAGGCACCGGGCTAAGAATTTCAGGATGAGTGAGACAGAGTTCTTGTCCTCAAGGAATCCACAAAGTAGTTAGGACAGATGAGGGACACGGTGCAATGTGACAAGTGTTCAGGAGGGGAGTGGGAGCTGAGGAGCCACAAACTCTGCCCCAGGACTCTTGGAAGATTTCACTGGCAAGAGATGATTTAAACTGGGTTTTGAAGAGTTGAGAAGGAAAATCAGGCAAGAAGAGTGGGAAGACACTGAGCCAGAGACGCTTCTGTAGGAAGCTGGGCCCAGGTAGGCGGGCAGTGCCAGACCCTTATGAGCTATTAGTGTTAAGTGAAGAGCTGGACTCTATGTATCCTTGGATTTCTTGGGATGATACTGGCCAACGCCCTGCCCAGGACATTAGATACTCATTAGCTTCCTGCCCTTGCCAGGGGAGCAGGAGTTCCCTCCAAGTTCTGTCCAAGAACAGTTCTGTTCCCGTGGAGGACAGGAGCTCAGATCTGTGCATCAGCTACGCTGAGTGCCAAGCACTTTGCAAAGTTCTGTTCTCTTCAGAAAGGGAATACTTGCTCATGTGCCCAGGAGACAAAGTCTCAGGATAAATGTGCCTTCTCGAATGTTAATTTCACTCAAAGATTGGGGACAGAAAGTTAATTCATCTAAATGGTTAAGTAATTTAAAACATTATTTTTACATCAAATCAATCGTGGATATATTGTGGAGCAGAATGCTAAATTAATGCATTATTCTTTTTTTTTTTTTTTTTTGGCTGGTACTGGGTTTGAACCTGCCACCTCTGGCACATGGGGCCAGCGCCCTACTCCTTTGAGCCACAGGTGCTGCCTCTAATGCATTATTCTTAACTTAATTTTTTATTTGAAGAAGTAATACGCTCTCATGATACAAAATTCAAAAGGCATGAAAGAATGAAAAGTGAAAATGTACATGTCTGTTCTCCAGTGACCAAACTTCACTCCCAGGAGGCAACCACTATTTCTACTTTCTTGGATATCTTCCAAGAGACATTCCATAAGTCGGTTAAGGGAAAAGTATGCAGGGTTTTTTTTTTTTTAAATGCATAACATAAAATACACTCTACTCTGCAGCTTGTATTTTTCAGATAATACTATGTCTTGGAGATCTTTCCATAACATGTTCATAAGAGCTACTCCTTTGATTTAACAGCTGCATGATATTTCATTGTATATGTATAGATATGCTGGAATTTGTTCACTAGTTCTATGATAGTCATTTCTAATATTTTTCTATTATGAACAACACTACAGTAAGTGTAATCTTCAATAATCACCATTTATACTACATTTGTGCTACTATATACGTAAGATAAATTCCTAGAGGAGAACCACAAGACTGAGGCAATCTTCCAATTTGCACTGAGTGTCAATTTCCTTGCCTCTTAGCTAATACACAATAAACACCCGTGTATCCCCAAACTTTCTGGCCTTCGCCAATCTGACAGGTGGAAGCTATGGTTCATAAGAGTTTGCATTTGCTTTTCCTGTGTTATGAAAGAGATTAAGTGTCTCTTTTTAGGAGCTGTTTTCCATATCACCATTCATTTGCCCATTTTCTATTGTACAGTTGGCATTTTTCTTATCAATATTTACGATTTCTTTAAATATTAAAGAAAGACATTTTGTGATATGAATTTCAAATATTTCCCTCCAGGATATTTCTTTTGATTCTGTTTTTTCTGCCCTATCTTTGCAATTTCTTTTTGATAGCTGAATTTATTTTATTTTTGTAGCTTCTGGATTTTTATGCCATACACAGAATGGCATAAAATGGCATACACCCCTATCTGAAGTGATTAAGAAAACTCTCTCTGGCCAGGCATGATGGCTCATGCCTATTATCCTAGCAATTTGGGAGGCTGAGGTGGAAGGATTGCTTAAGGTAAGGAGTTCAAAACCAGCCCGTTCAAGAGCAAGACCCTATCTCTACTAAAAATAGAAAAAATTAGCCAGGCATGGTGGCATTTGCCTGTAGTTCCAGCTACTTGGGAGGCTGAGGCAGGATGATCCTTTGAGTACAGGAGTTTGAGGTTGCAGTGAGCTATGATGATGTCACTGCACTCTACCTGGGGTGACAGAGCAAGACTCTGTCTCAAAAAGAAACAAAAAAAAAAGTTCTTTCATTAATTCATTCCATCATAAGTTTACTAAGCCCCAACCTTATGCCAAGCACTGTTTTGGGCGGCAGAGAGTACACATAAAAACCTGCCCTTTGGGTGGTACCTGTGGCTCAAAAGGGTAGGGCGCTGGCCCCATATGCTGGAGGTGGTGGGTTCAAATCCAGCCCCAGCCAAAACAAAAACAAAAACAAAAAAAACCCTGCCCTTGTCCCCTTTGCCCAATTTTAACTCTTTGAAGCCTGGAGACTTTCCTTACCCTTAGTGCCTAGCAGAGTGCATGGCATTGAAGAGGCACTCAACAAATGCTGAATGAATACATGCAGAAATGGAGGAAAGAGTAAAACCCCTCTTCACTCCTTTAGACTTTCTCTTCAATCCTTATGCATGGGAGCCAAATTAATGCCCCTTTGTTGTGCCTTACAACAAACAAGTCACCTTTTTGTTTAAAAATCATCTACACGTCTCTAGTATCTTTTTTTTTTTTTGAGACGGAGCCTCAAGCTATCCCCCTGGGTAGAGTGCCATGGCATCACAGCTCATAGCAACCTCCAACTCCTGGGCTCAAGCGAGTCTCCTGCCTCCACCTCCCAAGTAGCTGGGACCACAGGCG